>BQNB010001898.1:104241-131822 GCA_026074375.1 Tanacetum coccineum | reverse complement strand
GCTTACCTCAAAACATAAAAGTGGCATGTATCTCTTTTCTTGTTTAGTGGCTTTTTGAATCACCCAAAAAGAAATTCGTATGAGAAAGTTATGGCCAAAATACCATAACAAGTTTTTCTCGCAAAGTCAAACCTTGCGAATTTTTAAAATTGCTCAATTTCTTTCGGTTTTCACGCTTACCTCAAAACATAAAAGTGGCATGTATCTCTTTTCTTGTTTAGTGGCTTTTTGAATCACCCAAAAAGAAATTCGTATAAGAAAGTTATGGCCAAAATACCATAACAAGTTTTTCTCGTTTAGTTACTATGGTATTTTGGTCATAACTTCCTCATACAATTTTTTTTCGCGTGATTCAAAAAGCCGGTAGACGAGAAAAGAAAGATCTACAACTTTCATGTTTTGTGCTAAGAGTAAAAAGACAAGGAAAATGAAGCAAATTTCAAAAATTCGCAAGGTTTGAGCTTCCAAAGTTTTTTGGAAAATTCGCAAGCCTTGAGGATTTAATGGGTATTTCAGAATTATTGAAAAAAATGAGTATTGGTGAAATATGTTTGTAAAATGGGTATTTTTGTCATTTTCTCTTAAATTTATCGCTTACGCTTTTTTTTAATAAGTTATAATGCAACAACATATGATAAATATTGATCTTTTTTCTAAGTTAAAGTAAAGATATGGGTCTTAAAATCATGTTAAAAAAACAACTAAAATTATTATAAATATTGTAGTAATGACAAAAAAATGTATCGAATTTATCCAATTTTTTATGTGTAGCCTTTTTTCTTAGCTGTTACACAAATCTTTTAAATTTTCACTTTTGTGTGTATTTTGTTCAAGTTAAATGATCATTTTACTCTTCGATTTGAACAAGTTGTTTAAAAAATGTAAAAGTAGTATGTCACAAAATAAACACAAATATTAAATTTGATTTTTTTTTGTTTTAATAAAAAAAAATTGACTGAGAAAGTAATATCAGTTTTTCTTAAAAGAATTGTGTGAAAATCATCTTATCATTATTTCTATATTTTATAATAAGTTGATAAACTTTTTCCCGGTTACATGACCAAATTTTGAGAAGTCACCATCACTTGCATGATAATTAAAACTTAAAATTGGGTGCGTGCGATTGTTGGATGTCACTTTGTGTTTACATTTTTTCTAAAAGACAAAGACTCACACTCCAACAATGTAGACTTTAATATGCTACATCTACCGCCAATAGAGCATTTAGCCTAGTGGTATGTGGTTAAAGCATCAAACTAGAGGTTTGGGTTCAAGCCTTTGCTTTGCCATGCACAACTACTAATGTTCCTTTTTATTCTACTTTTAAATTTATTAATTTGGTCCTTTAACAAAAGTTTGGTCAGCTTATTTGGCTTCGTGATTCATTCATTTTGACATGCTATATAAGATGAAAAAAGTGTTCCATAGTTACTTTCAACCCATTTGCTTATGAACGGATCAAATCTGGTTACGTGTTATATATTGTGAACTGTTTGGAAGAATTTTAACACTACGTCCCAATCCCAATCTGACCCAACAAGCAACATAAATAACATGTTCTGCTGTTTACCAAATCCTCGAGCCATTGTGCCAAATCTACTATTCTTTGTTCTAAAAAACTTGAAAGCCAATACATATATAGAAGCATAATTCAACGAAAAAGCAAATAACAACTATGCGGATCTCTTGAGTTTGAGCAAGCGCGAAATCTACCATAACATCAAACATAAGCGGACAGAAAAGTTCAAATAAGAGTTCATAACAGGTACAGTAACAATTAAAGAGACAAACATAAGAAAAAAAAGACAGATACAACCAACCAGATACGGATATAGTCCTATATCATGACACTCAATTTGTAAGATAAACACAGATACCTTGTCACGTACATGATTAATCCTTGATCCTTGAAAACTAGCATCAGAACGTAGGCATGGAAGTTGCAGAATGCTCCCTCAGGGTTTTAACTACTGAGTTTTGTCAAAACCCGTGGAGTAAGACCTGCAAGTTGAGAAATGTGACATTGGGTGAAAAGAGTGCGTGTGTTTTCTCTCCCCATGGGAGAGAAAACCCTAAAAAAAAAGATATGGCCGTCACTCCAATCTCATTCCGGTCAATCTCTTTCTTGCCTTTTTGTTTCTTGCTTGGTGGTTTGTGGCAGTGCATCTATGGATGCTGTTCTATCATGGATTAAACCCTAAAAAAGATTTATGGCCGCCATTCCTATTTCTTTTGGTCATATATCTTTCGTTTCTAGGGTTTTCTCATGCTTTTGGTTCGTTTTTTACATGGTGATTTGTGGAAGTGCATCTAGGGATGCTGTTGTATCTTTGATTTAACCCTATTTAGCGATTCTTCCATAATTGTCTAATCGATCTCTTATCTGGCTTCATGTGTCGGTTTAAGTTTTTCGTTCGTTTTTTTTTGGGAAAATCACAAAAATACCCAATTTTACAACCTCACTTCACAAAATACCCAACTTTTTAGCCAAAATGCCAAAATACCCATAAAAATCGCAAAATTCGTCACTTTTGCGAAATTGAGAAAAAAATCAAAAAATTTGCGATAATTTTAGAAAATATCGCAAAATTTGCGATATTTTATAAAAAAATCGCAAAATTTAAAATAAATCGCAAATTTTCCCTTTTTTTATCTTTAATTTGCGATTTTTTTAAGAAATTTCGCAAATTTTCGATATTTCTGAAAAATATCGCAAAATTTGCAATATTTTATAAAAAATCGCAAAATTTAAAAATACAATCGGCAAAATTTTATTAAAAATATGCAAATTTTTAGAAAATATCGAAAATTTTCGATATTCTAAAAAATATCGCCACATTTAGATAAAATAGTCTCAAAAATTTGCGGATATTTTTCGAACTATCGCATATTCGTATTTTTTTGAGAAATATCGCAAACTTGTGGATAAAACTTGCGAGATTTTTTGTTTTTTGCGAGATTTTCTTGCAGTTTTTGTTAAGAGTGTTATTATTGATATTTCTTGCTGAATTACGTGTTTTTTTTTTTTCCCACCCCCCCCCCCCCCACTTAAAAACTCAAATTTTTTGCACAAAAACCTCAAATTTGCCATGGAATACGTTCAATGAATCGTCAAAATACGTGTGTTTGTAAGAGGACGCATGGGAAAGAATAGATGGTGCGTTGGCATTATATGCCTTAAATTGTGTAATAACACGTATACACTAATTATACCATTGTTGTCATCTATTCATGTTTGCTAGAAGCGGTATCCGAGAGGCTAGATAATCGATGCTAATAGTGTTTATTTGGTAACTTTACAATTTCGGATAATGGTCTTATTGTAGTAGGTATGTGATGAATTTGGAAGTCAATGAATTTATGAAATTTTGTTGTTTATAAGTAGTCGAATTGTTACGTTGTGTATTGTTGTGTCTAGTGTTATTGGTTAGACAATCATCTGTAATTCTCGGGAACGCAATCATACAAAGCAATTTTTTTTAACTGCTACCACCATTCTGTAACATCGTATATCAAACCTCCCGAATTATCAGATGCCTACACAAAATTTAGTCCAAACACCAATTCATGTATTACCTGGTGGGTGGTTGTTTTTATCAAATATGTTCCTAGTTATCCTCAAATGCATGGTATTTTTCTAGATAATCCTATGTAGGTGCCATGGATTCCTGGAGTATCCTATGCAGGTTCCTCAAAAGTGATTCAGTTATCGTAAAACGAAATCTGTTTGTTGGTTCACCAAAAAAACAAAAAGACCTAACGAATATGGGATTTGCTTAGTGCATGAAAAAAAAAAATTACCGCCATTCTTTCGGAGGAAGAACAGATAATGGTAGTGCTTTTTCGGCTATAAGTAAATAAAAGATTATCTGGCTGTTGAGTGTATGCGAGTGTGTATCGTGATTGTGGGCATGCTCACGGAATACTAACACCCGTGCGCTGAACAAGATTTTAAGGAGGATATAATTGTAGGGAATATAGCCTCCCACTACTCAAAAGCCAGTCCTCTAGATTGAGAAAATAATGGTTGAATAAGGTATCGTGTTCCTGGAACATCTAGCTCTTGTTACTCGTTTACATGATAACTTTGGATAGCTAAAGAACATAAGATAAAAATTTGTTTTGGGTAGAGAAAAGTCTTGAAGAGGGAATTTCAAATTAGATAACCAAGATCGGACCCATAAAGCGACTGGTATATGCAAATGTGTTGTTGGAACATGTGGGTGTTATTTGTGCATATAGACCGAAACGACACTATTAAAAAGTTTTATGTAATAAGCTTTTGTTCGACCATCATACCATGCACTCAAAACTCAAAATTCACCCACATCATGCGTTATGCTTCCACCAAAAGTAATTGGATCATTATATTAAAAGAATCGGCGCTACATGCTCTGAGAGTTAGCAGGATATATAGGGGGAAAGAGGATCTATGACAAATTGTCAATGCTAGGTTTCAAAATTGATATTTCATATCTCATTAAGCTCTGAGCGAGCTAAATGTTAAGATTTGAAATTGTTGGAGGGACTCCTCAGGAGTCGTTTTTTCCGACACCTCCCTTTTGTTATTGTCCACACTCAAATTTGAACACTAAAAAACCCATGGGACTCATTACCATATAGAAAAATGCGATGGAAGCACAGATTTTTGAGATTTTTCTCTTCGCCATCGGTAGCTATGGTAAAGTACTTTTTCTTACGAGAAGAAAATAAATTTTATTATTCTGCTATATTTATATTTTTATAATTTATATATTATTCTAATTATTGAAAGATTTTTTATGTAGATACGTACATTTGTGTTACACATGCGACCATTGATTATAATAGATGGTGCACATCTTAAAGGTGAATTTTTGGGTACAATGTATCTAGCGGTTGCAATGGATGGTAATAATCAGATTCTACCACTTGCATACGGAGTGGGAAAGTCTGAGACATTTAGATCTTGGGATTGGTTTTTGACGAAACTTAAGGAATGTATAATTGGTAAGCAAGATCACTTAACGATCATATCTGATGGAGCTGTATCCATTGCTTCGGCCATTAAGAATGTATTTCCAAATGCGTTTCATGGTCGTTGTTGTCGTCACTTGTTGATGAACTTACGTGAAAAGTGTCCTCGATTTATAAGTAAGGAAGAACTGTTTTGGAAAGCATGTAAAGCATATCGGATTTCAGACTTTGAAGAACGTTTTAGTACTTTACGTGATTGGTTGCCTAGTATCGCTAATAAACTTGATATGATTGGTCTTGAAAAGTGGGCAAGAGTTCACTTCCCCGGTATGCGTTATAATTACATGACCTCCAATAGTGCGGAATCAGTGAACGCCTTGTCTCGACATTCCCGAAAACTCCCGATTTGTATGATGATTGATTGGTTCATAAAATCTTTGCAGCAGTGGTACTTTGAACATCGACAAACAGCAGGTAAACACATACCATACTATGCTTATTTATATATATTTTTTATTTTTTACTCACATATATTAAACCATGTGTAGATGAGCATAAACATGAATTAACACCCTGGGCGGAGGCCAAATTAGCTCAAAGAATTGCAAAATCCGCCACATGGACTGTAAGACCCGCTGCAAACTACCTTTACAATGTTGTTGATTATTACAAAAATGCGACAGTTGATCTAAATACTAGGACATGTAGCTGTGGACAATGGCAATTATCGGGTTTACCTTGTGGCCATCTTATTGTTGTTATGCGACACTTGCGCCAATCTAGTGCAAATCAGTTTGCATTTTCATGTTTCAAGACTAGTGTTTGGAGGGCTTCATACAACGAGGTTATATATGATGTTGGGCATCCTTCAGAATGCGACTCCAAAGTCACATTCATCACCCTACAAATCATATAATAACAATTTATTAACGAGATAAATAAATTTCATATATATATTTTATATTACTAAGAACTCTGCGTCCTAAAGTGAATTTGATTACCTAATAATGAAAAATTGATAGCACAATTTTCTTTGCCTTCGACCATAACAAGCAAGTACCGTATGACTCAAAAGTGCTATTCTTTTTTAGCCAACGTTGAGCCAATGTCAAGCACATGTTTTTCTCGAATATTACAAATTGGGTATAGGATAGCTTGCACGAATCACCTTAACAACATCAATTTTTGCCTTAATCGTTACAGTCGGCGGCTACAAAAGAAAAAAAGTGTTAGCAATCATAGTTCATAATCTAAATGCAAAAGACAATTTGTGTAATGTTTAATGCTCAAAAATGAATAAGTATAAGACTACTAGTATTAAGGTTTGTTTGGTCTTTATATGATCCAATAATTGATGTTTAGTACTGCTAAATAAGGTGAATGATACTTGTTTGGTCTTCAAGGTTTGGGCCGAATTACGTTATTATCTTGTCATGTTCTTGAAGACATAAAACCAGAAAAGACAATAACTGGTTTTAAACATTTGCTGAAATTGTTTGCTATATTTAACGTTTTATTGGAGACCTATGGGTCTAGTGATCCATTCTGGTCTTTGCTATGTTACGGCTGGGGCAAAATAAACAATTTCATTATCGAGTATCGACTCCAGAGACTGTGCTACTTAAGTCTTGATGGGTCCTGCTCTTATTCTCCCTAATTATATGGATTCATATTCCAAATGTTTATAGTGAAACTTGCAAATAGATAGATGGTTTGTTTTTTTTCATCTTTGAGATTCAGTGCTCTTGTATAATGAAATAGGCAGCTTTTGAGTGGAGGCGTCCACTTCGGGCTAAGGGACGAGTGTACTCAGATTAGATTAGATTGCGTGTCCCTGTAGCTTCATCCTACTGCTTAAAGGATTCCTATAATTGGGTGTTATGGCCGCTCTTGCACTTATCCCTAAATTGCCTGTGAGAAACTTCACTGTGTCCTCCCTTATACGCCCTACTAACTCAATGAGTGGTTTATTCTAGTTTTAAATGCCATCATTACGGATGTTGGCTTAAATTTAAGTATTATTGGTGTTCTTTTTTAAAAGCTGTCCCAATTTTTTTTATCAATATTGATTTTTCTTAGGGCGAGGCAATGTCAATAGATAGCTTGCAACTACATCATGGTGCACATGCTCTTAACTTCTTTTTCCTGCTGGCTTTCCTAATGGATCAATCATCTGGTAATGGCCAATCCCAATTGTGACGGAATCTTGGATCAGAAATCGAATGATTTCCGTACTTATGCTCACTGGAGGGTAACGGTGTGCTGGGTGGCATTGTATGTGACTAATTTTTTGCAGTTTTTATATAAAAATAATAAAATTAGTCCATGGTTGCTGTAATGAAGAGTGTAGAAATTTTTAGAAGAATGCCTTGATCCACCACGTGGTTTTTAAATATCGTGAAGTTTTTATAAATCATTCTTTTTTTGTCTTTTGATGGTTTAGTTTGAAGGGTGGTGAAACAGGATGTTCGCGTTACGCCAAAGGGAAGAAAAGCGACTAATGGCATGGTGCCATCTTCAGATGGTGCCTTCGGAGAACGGGGGAAAGGGAAAAGATGATTGCATTAGTGCTTGAACTGGATGCCCGATCTTGATTTTAGTAGCGGCATTTATTATCAAAGGTGGTTTTTTTGGTTATAGGTAACTCACAACACTGTAATTAATTTTTGCAATTATATTTTTGTTGTTTGGTACATCCCATGCTACAAAAACATTTACTACAAAAAGTACAAAACTGTGACCCAATTTTATAATGAACGATACCCCCCCCACCCCCCCCCCCCCCTCCCCCCCCCCCACCCGCACAAGCACCCCCCACCCCCCGCAAAATATTTGGTTGTTTACATGTGGCAGAGATGCACAGCTGTTAAGGTTGTGTTGGTGATAGAATCCGTTGCGGAAGCACTAGTTGAAAAAGTAAATGCCAAGGTGGCAAAGTTGAAGGTAGGACCACCCGAGGACGACTGTGACATCACCCCGGTTGTATCTGAGTCTTCAGCTAATTTCATTGAGGGGTTGGCTAAGGATGCACACACAAAAGGGGCAACCTTTTGCCAAGAGTACAAGCGAGAGGGCTAAGAGGGAAACGTCAAGAATGGCTTCTTGAAGAACTAAGAGGGAAACGTCCACTTTTTGGTCCTGATCTTCCACAAACTGAGGAAATCGCGGATGTTTTAGATACATTCCATGTATTAGCAGAACTTCCATCTGATTGTTTTGGCGTCAACATAATCTCTATGGCTACATCACCTTCTGATGTGCTGGCAGTCGAGCTTCTTCAGAGGGAATGTTGTGTGACAAAACCGTTAAGAGTAGTCCCACTTTTTGAAAAACTTGCTGATCTTGAAGCTGCCCCTGCAGCCATGACTCGTCTTTTCTCAATCGATTGGTACAAAAATAGGATCGCTGGTAAGCAAGAAGTCATGATTGGATATTGATCCGTTCAAACTATACCTTAAAATATATATAATATAATAAAATATCAAATATATAGTAGGAATAGTCTAAAAGCAGAATCAATGATACCGAGAAGTAGTATAGAGCTTTCCCGGGTCGTAAATCCCCAACAAGGCTGGAATGGTAAATCGATACGATCGAAGATTTGAGTTTGAAGGAAGAAATGAGTTTGGGAAGTTGAAAAAGTAAATTAATAAATAACGGACTAAAAACGATGAAGAAAAAACCCTAGAAATTACGAAATTAGAACTAGAAAACGAAAAGGCCCGAATCGAACAAAAGGGGAAAACCTAAAATCTTTAAAAATAAGTCTACGGAAGAAATTTTTCGCTTCTAAACTACTCATGGACAAATAACAAGAAGAAAAGAGACTAACCGAAAACGGATTCGTTTGACCCAAAAAAACGATCAAAAACACAATCCCCGAACCCGGCCCGTTGCTTTTAAAAATGAAAAAGTTGTAAAAAAGACCCTACGAAAAATTTAATATTTTTCTACGAACTAATGATAAAACAAAATTTTCTAAAACAGCAAAATAATTTTTTTGATAATTGTTGTATTTATTATTAATTAAATTAAACATTTAACTAAATTAACATTATAAAAAAATAATAAATGTGTTAACGAAAAATTCTAAATTTTTTTCTAAAATACTTCATACTATAAAGTTCCTCTACAAAAATGAAAAAAATAACAATGTTGCTTAACAAATAAGCCCGAATAATAAGCTATACAAGGGCTTATAAGCTTATTTGGGCAAAATGTATTTAAATACCAAGCGCCTTTGGGACTATAACGAAAAATCCCAAGGCTGGAGCTTTTTATGAAAAGCAGTGAATAAGCTTAAAAATGAGCTTAAACTTGACAGTTTAGCTTATAAAGCTTAAAAACCAATTTTTTGGCTAAGTCTTTTTAGACTTAGGGTCCAAATAAGCTAGAACTTGGGCTGAAATAAGCAAAAGGGATCTAAATTAACCTAAATAAGCTAAAAAGAAAAAGAAAAGCTATACTAAATAAGCTGGGACAAAGGCTTAATGACAGAGGGCTTAAAATGAGCTTAAAAGGCTAAAATGCTTAAGACTTGAACAAATAAGCTAGAAAAAGAGTAAATAAGCTAAACAACTATTTAAACTAACCTAAAATGCTATTAGGAAACAATTTGAGCTTATGGAATAAGCTCAATAAGCCAAAATGTGGCTTAAACCCACAACAGTACTAACTTGGAGGTTAGTACTGTTGGTGTAAATATGGGCTTAAAAAGCTCATAAAGCACAAGGGAATGGGAATAAGCTTAACACAGCTTATTAAACAAACAAAATAAGCTGAAAAGGACACAATTGAGCTTACAAATTAAGCTGAAATAAGCCAAGAAGAAAAAAATAAGCAGTCTCTACACCTAAGTCTTTCAAAACAGCCAAAAGCAAGGTTTGGGCTTGAAAATAAGCTAGCTAACAAGCTTCCTAAGGCCTGAAACTTTGAGGGCTTATTTAAGAGCTTATAGACTCTTAAAATAAGCCAAAAACTTGGGCTTAAGTGTGCTTAATGGCTGAGAAAGATGAGCCTAAAGTTCCCCCTTTTGCACCAGGGGAGCTTTAAGGCAAACCTCAAGGGCTTATTTGACAGCTTATTTTAAGCTGTCAAATAAGCTCTAAAAACACAAAGAAGCTCAAACAGATTGAGTGCTATAGCTAAATAGCTTGTGCACCAATTTTGAGCTTTTAAAAAGCATTTTTACTTGCTTATTTTTGACTGTGAAAAAGGTCTTTTGGTTTTTTACAAACTGTGACAGAAAAAGGCTTGGTGGTTTTGACTTATAAAGTCAAAAGACCAAAGGCTCTTGACAGCCCTTTTTAGACACACAAAACACACCTTTTTGAATGCTTAAACTCAAACCACAAGTGCTTAATCAAATAAGCACTTGTGGGTTACTTAAAAACTTCACAGTTTTGAACTTAGATTTAAAAACCTTAGAAAACTATTTTACAACTAAAAACTTTCTAAAAACAGCTTGAAATTGCTTAAAAACTTATGCTTAAATTGACCAAGTAACCATAACCCATGCTAAAACCTGTTTTGACCCGTTTTAAGGTTATCCCAAACACCCCTTTACTCAAAAACTGTCAAGCCAAAATGGGTTTAAAATACATTTTTAAACTAAAACTTTAAAAACCTTTTATCTACTCCTACTTATTTTGACCTATTTAAACTATTTTAAAACTAAAAGTTCTAGCTTATTAAGACAAATAAGCTAGTTTCTCAGCTAGCTTATTACACTATTATGACAGAATTAAAGAGAAACTAAAGTTACACAATTTTAAACTAATGAAAACTCAAAATAGCTAGAGATTAAGCCTAAACAGACATGATTAAAGAGAGTTGAACAAATTTGAAAAGAAATAAGCAAAAGATAAAGCTAAAATTAAGCTAGAATGAGGCTTAAGAAATGAAACCTTGGATTTTTGTAGTCTCAGAACCAAGGCCACTCTTTCTGAGTGAGTGGCCTAAAAAGCCTGTCCTAATGGCCCTTGCCTCTATTCCTTGAGCTAAAAGCTCAATAAGCTGATAATAGCTTATTTCTTCAATGGCTTCCAAAATCAAAATCAAATGAGCATTTATGAACTAAATTCAACTTAAAACAGTATTTAAGAACTTTTAACAGGTATTAAACTGAATTTGAGCTTATTAACAAGAATAAGCTCAAATTAGCTTATTGAGAGCTTATGAAGTAAAAACGGCTTAATTTTTCATTAAAACAGAGAATTACAAATGCATAAGAGACAATAACTTAAGAATACTTTAAACTACAATAAAAACGACATAAAAACTTAATTAAAAACTTGCTTAAAACTCAATATATCTTAATGTGTTTGCCACAATGGCTTACAAGGCTTTTATAGCCAAAAATCTACAACTAGGTCTTCCTTTTCTCTTTCTTCTTGCTGTGCTTGTTTGTAGACACACAAACAAGAGTGTTTTTTTGGAGGGTTCAAAGCTCTAATCTTGGCCCTTCAATCTTCAAAATCAATCTTAGCCGTCGAAATAGGTCTTGGGGGGTGTGGGATTGCCAAGTTGGCACCTTTGTAGCTGGGAAAGGTAGTGGAGGAGGGGGGAGATGAATATCCATGGTGGTGGTGAAGGTTCATGGGGTAAAAACGGGTTAAACAACCCGTGAGTTGTTGGGAGGGAAAAAACGAGCGGAAAAGAAAGTAGTGGGTATTACAGGTGAAAATTTTCACACATTGGCAAAAATGTCCCCATAATGGTTGTGTTGTTCATTTCACATCTCGTCCCTGTGGTTATATAACTTTTGGGACTTGGCAAAAACAAGTCCCCAAGAGTTATAATAACTCCTTTTTCACATTTCGTCTTGGGGGGGTGTGTGTGGGTGAACGGGAGGGGAGGGGTTAGGGTGTGTTGCATTTTGCCCCCCCACTTGTCACTTTGAGTATATCTACAAAACACCCTATGTCTCATTTTTCTCTTCTTCTCTTTAAATATAGTTAGGATTGACAATTTTCGTCCCTAAACTTATATTTCTTGACTTGGCCTCCGGGTTGACTTGGTTGACTTTGACTTTGACCAGTTGACTTTCTGTTACTTATGACTTGATTGAACTTTCCGGGCTTCGATCTGGCATTTGTCTTTCACAGTCTTTCCATTCCGAGTTCCGGTTTTGTCGTTTTGGCTTTGTTTTTCGTCCTTTTCTTAGTTATCCGTTCCTGCACAACACAATTAGCAAAACAAGCATATATTTGACATTTTAAGTCCGTTTTTGGTTATTTCAGCTCGTTTTTAAAGGTAAAAGGTATGTGTATTTAAGCACATACCATTGTACTTAGAGATCCTAGACAGAATGGAGTGTACAGTTTGGATTTAAAGAACATTGTTCCTTCTGGAGGTATAACTTGTTTATATGCAAATGCAACAACAAATGAGTCTAAATTGTGGCACAGAAATTAGGTCCCATTTGAATTCAAAATATAACAACCATGTTTAAGGGGACACCAAGTTAGAGGCCTACCTTTCTTAAGTTTTTGTAATGACCACACTGTGTTGCATGCAAGAAGGGTAAGCAACATAAGGCCTCCTGTAGGCCCAAGTTAAAAGAACCATCAGATAGCCCTTAGAATTACTCACATAGACTTATCTGACCTAGTCCTCAGTAGAAAAGTAATAATAAAAAAAAGTATTGTTTGGTGTGACTGATGATTTTAGCAAATTTAGTTGGGTTATGTTTTCTTACTAACTAAGGATGAAACAATGAGATCCTTTATAAATTTATCACAGGCTTAGAAAACCCATTGAACCATAAAATTAAAATCATTAGAAGTGCTCATGGGCTAGAATTTAAGAAACCATTCTATAATTAATTCTGACTAAGAATGGATAAAAAGGAGTTAGTGTGGCTAGAACTCCACATCCAAATGGAGTTGCAGAAAGACAAAATAGGACCCTAATTGAGGCCGCTAGCAGACTCACTTTTACCCATCCCATTTTGGGTAGAGGCAGTAAACACTGCTTGCTATGTACTGAATAGGGTATTAGTGATCAAACCTCAAAATAAGACACCTTATGAACTAATTATGGTTAACCACCTAGTATTAGTTTTATGAGATCGTTTGGGTGCCCCTTGACCATTTTGAACACCTTAGATCCCTTGGGCAAGTTTGATGGGAAATCAAATGAAGGATATTTGCTTGGATACTCTACTTCTAGTAAGGCTTTTAGAGTATACAATCAAAGAACCAAAAGAGTAGAAAGAGACGATGCACATTGATTACTTGAAGATCAATAAATGTGGCAGGAAGTGGTCCTGATTAGATGTTTGATCTTGATTTTCTAACACATACAATGAACTATATTCCTGTTAGTATAGAAAAAACAGCCTTAATGTGGATGCAGGTACACAAGAACATTATGTTGCAGGTTCATCAGAAAAAGATAAGGAACCTACTCAGGAATACATACTGCTTCCACTACACCCTCATAGGCCAAGGATTTCAGTAGAAGATGTTGTTCAGGCTGCACAAGAAAAACCTTCTAAAAATTCTCCTAAAGACAGTGATGTACAGGATTCAGAAGATGTTGCTGAAACAGAAGAACAACATACGTTGACAGAAGCTGAACAAGTCTCGAAAGATGATCTTGAGAGGATGATTGCTCAAGAAATTGCTGCTAAAGCTATAGATGATGCTACAAGACAAGCCTTTGAAGAAGAAAAGAAGAGGGCAGCTCAGGCTACCAGTATTAACAAACTTAATACTGGTAGGCCATCTGTTAGTACTTCCAATTCACCATTGGTTAGTACTGCTAACACACCATATGCTAGTGCTGCTAGTACTCCCACTGGTGCAAATACTAGTGGATCATCATTTGTCTATCTTGGAGGACAAATACCTATTGATGCATCTACTCTCCCCAATGCTGATTTACCCATTGATCCTAATATGCCTGACTTAGAAGATGATTCTAATGTATTTCCAAATGATGGCATATTCAGTGGAGCCTATGATGATGAAGATGTGGGTGCAGAGGCTGATTTCAACAATATGGATAACACCATTGATGTCAGTCCTATTCCCACACTCAGAGTTCATAAGGATCACCCTAAAGGTTAAATTCTAGGAGATCCTAAATCAGCAGTTCAAACAAGAGGAAAGATCCAAGTGCTTCTCAGTACAACAAGATTTGGTAAGCTACATCTATAATCAGAACACAACAAATCATAAAGACCATCAAACTGTCGGGTTAGCATGTTATTCTCTCCTAAAAGAACCCAAGACGATAATCATCAAGACCATAGAAATAATGCTAGGTTGAAGCTATGCAAGAAGAATTGCTCCAGTTTCAAATTACAGAAGGTTTGGATACTTGTTGATTTGCCATTTTGGAAAAAAGGCAATTGGCACAAAGTCGGTCTTCAGGAATAAGAGGGATGAGAGGAGTATTGTTGTGAAAAACAAAGCAAGGCTTGTAGCACAAGGGTTTAGACAGGAGGAAGAGTAACGACAATGATGAAGTTTATTTGCACCTGATAGCCCGGATTGAGGTAATCAGTGTTTATGAGCTTTACATCATAAAATACAAAAACTAAAGTGAAGATAAGATGTATTCAATTGCTGTCATTGTATGCTACCAACTAAAAAATAGAACAAAAATAAAATGAATATATGATGTGTATCTCCACGTGACCTGCTGCCTCTTTTTTTCTATTTCACTTTGCGTATAACTGAAGCAGTCCACACCATGAAACATTGGGCCTTTTCTTTTCTTTCATGAATTAGGCATTTAGTTTTTCTTATTTCATGGGCTTGAGTTAACATGTCTTGAACATAAAATAAATATGGGTCGGTCGCCGGCCCAATAAAAGATGAAGGCACCGTTTGACTCGGAATCTCGTGTTCTTTCCAAAGGCATGCATAGGAAATATTTATGACTTCGTCTTGACTTTGACTTTCTGACTTTGACTTTGACTTTTTTTGCACCCTTTCCAATCCCATGCTCGGTTTTGTCTGGTTTTTTTTTCTTTATTTTTATCCTTTTCTTGATATCCGTACCTGCACATACACAAACACAAAAACAAGCATATATTTGCAATTTTATTATGTTTTTGGTCATTTTGACTCGTTTTTCACGGTAAAAGATATGTATAAAATAGCGAATACCAAATTTCCCCATACTAAACTATTGTCGTGTCCTCACGCAATGCTACAAGTAAACACTTAGAAAACTAAGAATCTCAATCCCCCTCGACTAATTACCTTGAAAAGTAGTTAAGTGTCTGATTCGTAGTTTTACGTACCTATAAAATATATAATAAAAATACTACTTAGGTAAATTCCAACTATTCACCTTTAACTAAGGTAAAAAGTTAAAACTTACAAAAATAATATAATATATATAATATACGTATGTTTAACCGGGTAAGTATGATCACCCGGGTCGTTTCCCCAACGACTAGTGAAATTGAAACCACGTTCTAGTTCGGATTCTGATTTGAATGAAGCAAATATATTTTGGATAAGCTATTACTACGAAATTAAAAAGCAACAAATAATAATAATTAAGCAAGTAAACATATTTTAAATTCCTAAAAAAATGTAAGCTAAAATTTCACTAAATAAAGAAAAATTGCCGAAAATTATTAAAAATAAAAGCCCTAATTTTTATCTTTTTATAAAAGTTTAATTAAACTAATTAAAAATTAACCTAATTACTAATTAAAACTAATAAGCTTAATTAACAACTTAACCTATGGACTAATGGTGCAAAGATCTAAGAGACTAATGGAGAAACTAACAGACTAACGGAGGGAAAATTTAGTAAACAACTAACTTCAAAAGTTACACTATCTACCCTGAGAATCTACCCCGATCACAAATTAAGTCCAATAAGCATTCGAAATTTTAAAGAGATTAAAATGAAAAACTCAAAGAAGCAAAGTTGTAAAGGAAGCTAGTGGGAACAAAATTAACAAAAGCACTATGGTCTGAAACTCAAAGATAAGCTCTAAAAAGAGCTTATTAATAAGCTGTTACAGAAACTAGGGGTTTGGGCTATGTTTTACTAAAACAGCGATTATGAGCTCAAATTAAGCTTAATGTGAAAAAGGAAAAGTGATTTAGAAAGCTTATGATGTGCTTATTCTAAAAATGAAAAGAAATTAAAGCTTAAACTACTTTTATGCTACTGAAATTGAACTTTAATGTACTGAAAACGATTCATGAAATAAGCTAACGCAACTTATATATGGCAAAAGTAACACAGACTCCAAATAAGCTAGAAAACTTAATAAGCTAAACTAGACTCTGAAACTTAAAGAACTTATTAATATACTTATTATTAATCTAAATAAGCTGTAAAATCTAGATTTAAAAGCTGAATTAACAAATTTAAATCCTAAAGTTTCTAAGTACTGTTTTTGGCTTTTTTAGGTTTTTTATGACTTTTGACAACTCAATTTAACTAGAAAAATAAGCGAGATTTGCAAATTAGACTTTTTAAAATCTATTAAATATATTAAAAAACTAAAAATCATATGAATTTAAATTAGCTTTATCCTGGTAAATTACTGTTCTAAATTAAGGTTAAGAACACCAGCCAGTACTAATCTGAGGTCTAGTACTGCTAGTGTTAACCAGCTTCAGCAGTAACTTTCACTTGAAAGTATCTGCTGATGCAATTTGACTCTTGGAAATCAAAAATAAGCAATGAAGTAAGCTAAATTTATGAAAACTAAAACTGAATTCCTTAATAAGCTAAAACTAAACTTTAATCCTACTGTAATTTAAAGCTAACAGTTACATAAACTTATGGTTAGTAGGTAGTGTAAAGGCTAAGCCCAGTACTAACTGAGGTTAGTACTGCTAGTTGCAAAATCAAGGGAAGCACTGCACTAAATCCAAACACCCCCTTAATCATTTATCGAAGATTGAGAAAAGCATTTTTAGAGAAATTTCATGGAACAAATACTAAATACACGATAAAAAACTTGCGTTTTTAAACAAACTTTAATAATCATAATTAATACACATCTTATTTTAAGCCTTTCATGATCTAAGTTCTAAACTATTTTTAGATCTAATTTTTTTGGCATTTTATGAGGTTTTATGACAAGAAATGAGTAAACTTTGAATCTATCAACTAATAAGCAAAAACATGATTAAGAACAAACAAAACTAATAAGCAATATAAGATATATTTAAACACTATGAAGCTAAGAGAATAAGCAATAAGAATATTAGAAGTCATTTAAGCAATAACTAAGCAATTAAAACTAAATTATGAGAAGAATGAAATGAGAAACTTCTTAATCCTTTAGCTAAACAACAAGGACCAATTAAGGAAGCCTACAAGCTCTCTGCTTAGAATAAAGCTAGAGTATAAGTCCTTGGGATCTCTTCCAAGTTAAGATCCCCTTCCAAAAAGCTCTAATCCAATTAGATCCATAATAGATTTAACTAATTTAAGGTTTAGGTAAGAATAAGTTCTGTATTTTTAAAACACAGCTCTATTTTCAGCTTTTATAGAATGACTGAGCTTAATATGAGCTTATTAGCTTAGTGAGACAATTTGGCTTATTAAGAGAGCTTAAAGGTTGAAAATAAGAAGAGCTTATGACGAATTAAAACTGAATTTCATTAATTGAAAACTGAATTACATTACTAGAAAAGGAAATTACAAAAATATTTAAGTAAAAATATGAATTTAAGCTAAAAATCACATAAAAACTAGATAACAAAGAAAGAAAAACGGATTAAAAACTAGATGCCTGGTGTGTGAAAAGTGAGGTCTTTTTATAGTGCCAAGCTGAAGCTTCTAGGACCTCTTGCCTTGCTCTCCAAACCTTCAATCTCTGCCATTCATTTCTTCAATCATTTGATCTATGTTGTGGGACGTTGGATCAATTTGTGGACACCTGAGGATTGCCAGGCTGGCATTCTTTGATGTGACGTTTGTGTTAGTTTTGTGAGTGAGTTTAGCACAAAACCCACATAAATTTGTGCTTTCACCATGGCTAACGTGGCATTGAGCTTGAGCTAGGATAAGTATCCCCTTGATTAGACTAATTTGTCCTTGCATTTGTGCTTGAGCTTCCTTGAATTGACCAACGCACCCTTTAATTTGGATTTTGCCCTCTAATTTGATTAGCCGGAGGTGGTGCAACGCACGGGCGTGACCAAGCCTCGTATTTTAAAAATCTTGAGTGACGTTTGCTTCTGATACCAATTGTGGAAACTAGAAGGGGGGTGAATAGTTTACCGGTTTGTTTTACGTTTTAAAACATTGCTTTAAAAATGCTTTGATTCGAGTTATATGTTTAAGCAATCGACAATATGAATCAACGATATAAATATCTAAACTAGAAATAATTAACAATCACAATAATATAGAGAGATAAAGAAAAGAACAATCAAACCAAGACGCTAAGATTTTATAGTGGTTCGGCTACAAAGCACCTCTTCGCCCTACTCCACTCTCCGGGTATCCTAGTCGAGATTTCACTATGTCAACAAGCTCCCTTTAGGCGAAGAAAATTGTTTACACGTCGCTTACGTTGTTTTCCGACACTAAGCTAAATGTCGAGTCCTAATCTTAGCTAAAACCAATCTACCACTTCACAAGATATACACAATCACAAGATCTACACTATCGGATCTACACACAATCTGAATCACACAACTACACAAGATAATTACAATACATATTTAGTACTTAGAATAAAAGATGAGAGATCACTAAATAACAATTCGTTTCTTGGCGAATACGAATGTTCTTCTCTTGCACTTGATAGAAGAATGAAAGAGATGAGATGAGATTGGATCACTTGAAATAAAATCAAATAATGTTAGTGATCAAGTTATTTAGTAAGAGAAAGAAGGTTTTTAGAGAGAGAAAGAGATCTAAAAAAATTCGTGCAAAAATGTGTGTTTTTCTGCCAGCAATAGTGCAGTATTTATAGCAAGGAATTCCAACGGTTATCTAGGGGCGGTCTCGGCGGTCCCAAATATATCTGGTGGTCGCCGCACCTATAAGGGGGCCGCCAGTAGACTCCGCTCCTGTTTTTGTCTTTTTGTGATGAAGGTTGTATCTGTTATGAAAGCTTTCATTTTTGGGGAAAACCAGATTTCAAATATTATTATTTAAATAAAACATTTTCTTTAATAAAAAAGTATTTATGTATATTTATTTTTATAAAAAATACTTTTGTGAAAATGTAATGGTTAAAAAAAATATTTTCTTGATCACTAATCATGCTTAATGATTTGTTTGTACATACCTTAAGTGATTAATATTATAAATAGAATTTTACGATTAATAATTTGTAAACGTTTATTTTTATCGTAAACGTTTTTACATTTTGTTATTATCAAAACGTTGAGAGGTCGAAAAATATAAATAACATTTTTAGACATTATTTGTATTAACGTTTTTAGACATTAATACATTATTTGTATTACAGTAGCATTTTTAGCATTTTGGCTTCTAACTTTTCTTTTGTAGGTACTCCTTAAACAAAGGGGAGCACGTTTCTTTTTGTCTAACATTTTTTTGTAGCATATGTGGCATATTTAGCACCCATCAGGGGAGCTTTCCACATTTACGCATATCATTTCCAACTTATTGGATACCTCTCTATGTTTGCATCTTTTTGTTTTGACAAAAAGGAGGAGAAGGGAAGTAAATCAAACATGAAGGAAAAACGGACGTTAACTGAATTCTAAAAACTTAATCCAAACACTCCAAACAAATTCATTTTAACTAATTTACTTCCATTATATTTTAGATTTATCATCAACAAAAAGAGGGAGATTGTTAATACAAATAAACCGATAAAAACGTTTATTTTATTTTACGATCTTTTCATGTTTTGTTGATAACAATTAGTAAAATCTACATGAAAGTAAAATACTAAAGTTGTTACTTTTTCATTTTTGGCATTACTTTGAATTACAAATAAAATATGCAAACCATTATTTAGATCATGTATAACATCATCATTTGCATCATATCTTAGGGTAATCTTACAAGATTACACATAATCTCTTAAGATTTTGCAAATCAAAATTCAGACTGTGTTACTGTGCGCCGGTTCTGTTCGACTATACTGGCCGATTCTGTTCTGCAACAGAACCAGGCTACAGTAGATTTTTTAGCTATAAATACCAAGTCATTTCTCATGTTTTCTTCACCCCTTTTTCAGCTTTTAATCCTCTAATCTACTGATCATTCTCTCTATTCTTGCATAGTTTCCTTTAGCATTTTGTAGGTAATTTCCTTTAAATAAGAAATTGGCAAACACTCCTTTGAGACGATCAAGTTCCAAGAATCTTGTTTCGCATCTCCATAACATCTTCAAGTTCACATTGTTGAATCTTGTATATCACTTATTAGTTGTAGTTGTATTCAGCATCATTGTAAATCAAGTATAGTGTAGTTGGGTTGATTCTACCGTGTGAAAAATCCGGTATCTAGCTTTGTACTGTTAAAAAGTATAAGCAACGTTGTGAGGCTTCTCCGCCGGATTAAAAAGATTGGTGACTAGTGCTTACGAACTCTCGAGTAGGTGACTCGGGGAGTAGAGTAGGGCAAGGAAGGTGTCCTTGTAGCCGAACCACTATAAATACTTGTGTCTTGGTTAAAGCTTTCTAACTCTTACTCTTACTTTATTTTCATACATCAAACATCAATATTGTGCAAACTTCACATAAATGTTTTAACAAAAGTTTTAAAAGTACAAGAAAACTATTCAACCCCCCCCCCCCCCCCCCCCCCCCCCCCCCCCCCCCCCCCCCCCCCCCCCGCTTCTAGTTTTCAACACGGTTAAACCGACTGAATCGAACCAGGTTTCAAAACATTACAGAAAACCATAAAAACCTTATCTTGTTAATAAAGTAAGTATAACTGTCAAAAAGTACAAAACATAATATATAATGTGTCATATTAAGGCTGCTCACTATGGTCGGTCGACCGACTCGGTCGACCGTCGGTCGCCACTATAGTCGGTCGCCGGCGATTATTTTTTATTTCCATCGTATACTCGACCGTTGTCGAGGAGAGAATAAAGCCAAAAAACCAACCTGTGTTTCTTACTTTATATTAAAAAAACTTTTTAACTTATTAAATTTAAAAAATTTATCACTATAAATACCCACTCATTTCACCAAATTTTTCACAACTTCAAACAACTATTCTCTCTACACACATTCAAACCACTAATCTACACAATGTCTTCTGATCTATTTTTTTTCTCCTCTTCGGACGATGAAGATGAAGTTAATAGCGAGCTTGCTATGTTTACAGAGGCCTGTCAAGCGGCTTATGAAGCGTCAAAGCCAAAACTCCAACGAACCTCAGGGATCGTTACGTTGCTCATGATCGTTTAGTCATGACTTACTTCTTCGAACACCCACAGTATGACGAATCAACATTCCGTGAACGTTTCAGAGTGAGTCGAAGACTATTTACAAAAATTGCTCGAGAAGTAACCAATGCTTTCACTTTTTTTCAACAAACAAATGGTTGTACAAGAAAGGTTGGTATTTCATCATTGATGAAGTGTACTTCTGCATAATTTTATTTGAATTATTATGTAATGTTTTTTATTATTTATGTATTGTTTTTTAATTTTAATGAAATTTAAATTTGTTGTTAAAAAATTGAAAATGAAAAAAAAATGAAGGTCGTCTTATAGTGGCAAAAGGTCACATGTAAGTCGTCGGAGAGAAAAAAGCTGATGTGGTTGGGTAAAGTGCAGGTCGCGACCACACACCATAGTGAGCAGCCTAATAAAAACAAAACATATGAGATAAAAAAACCATAAAAACTTTCTTTTAAAAGTGGGTAACTTGTCACTTTTTGTTTTTGTTATGTAACCGTCTTTACTTTTTCCTATCATATACATAGTAATTTTAAATTTTGTCTATTTTATGTGTATTTTGACCATTTAGCCTTTACTTACTGATAAGAGTGTTGATAAATAAAAAAGTAAAATAAATACAAAATACTAATAATAAAAAGACTTGAAAAATATGTTTTATTCAATATGAAAAATAAAAACGGCTACACAAGCCATAAGTAAGTAAAACTTAAAAGTAATAAATTATTACTATATACATTTAGCAGGCACATGGGCCAAGTTGTGCCTGAGCATTTGGGCTCGCGGGTCGTTTAAGTTCGGGCTCGGGCTTGAGCTAAATTTTTTTAGTTAGAGCTTTAATTTATTTTTATTTGGTCTGTCAAATATTGACTAAGCATGTCTTAGCTATTCTTCACGTATATACATAACAAATCGTTATTTAGTGGGTCACAACAAGTATCAAATAACCGTAAAACGACACACACCCTGCCGCAAAGCGCGGGTTTGTAAACCTCGTTGGTCACATTTTCATGTCATTTGCCATTTAAAAAATGTTGAAATGTTTCATAACAATTGTTTGTTTTATATTTCAACCATGTGTTGTAATTCAGATGAAAATTGATTGGAAAGTGAGCTCAAAGCACTACCAGATTTCAAGAAAAGCCTCATAGATGAATCAGATTGCTTAGCCTCGTGGGTTGGAAACAATTGTTGTAGTTGGGATGGAGTTTCTTGCCAGTATGACGCAACTAGAGTCCGGTCGCTTACTTTAAACAATCTGGCTTGTTTGGTCCAAAACCCTGTAGCAGTTCTAGGAGGTGAGATAAATCCTTGTCTGTCTAATTTGACAAATCTGGGCACACTTGTTCTCTCGAATAACTTGCTATGCTTTGGTGGCTAGACATTTCAAATAATTCTTTGACCGATGTGGTTTCTGAACTTCACTTTGCGAAACATTCCAAGTTAGGGTTCTTGAGTATGGCATCTAACATGTTAGTTTATAATGTTAGCTCTAAATGTGTTCCACCATTCCAACTTCAATACATCGATCTAAGTTCCTGCCGATTGGGACCTGAATTTTCGTCATGGCTTAAAAACCAGATAAGTATTTTGAAGTTGCGGCTGTCTAACGCAAGCATATTAAAACCCATCCCCGATATCTTACTTGGATCTATGCTTGACTAATATAACTGTTATCTATCTTTCAAAAAATCAGCTTTCGAGGGAACTACCATCATGTTTGGGTGGTCAATAATACTTGTTTCAACTAGATTTGTTTAGCAATAACTTTGATGATCAAATTCCCGATGAGTTTTATGGTCATATTCCTGCTTATGTGGCCTTTCCCATCTCCAAGTGTTGAATTTGGGCCAAAATAAGCTTACCAGAAAAATTCCTTCCTGTTTTGGTAACTTCACTGCCATGACGTCTAGTATTAACATAAGTGATCCTATCTTTGTTACGCCACTTTCAAGTTCTTCCTTAATTTGGTTCCCCTTCACGGAACATCTTAATTCTTCTGTTAAAGGGGTAGATCAGCGTTACACCTCAACGCTTCTATATCTGGTTGATCTCTCAAGCAATAACATAAGTGGAGAGATTCCATCTGAGTTGGTGAATCTAATTGAGTTGAGGAACTTGAACTTATCAGGAAATTGTCTTGAAGGAAAGATACCTGACAAAATAGGCCATTTGAAAAACCTCGAGTCCCTTGATCTGTCGAAGAACCAGCTTTCTAGAAATATTCCCATCAGCATGTCCAATCTTAACTTTTTGAGCCACTTAAACTTGTCGTACAACAATCTGACTGGGAGAATTCCAGGAGGTAACCAACTGCAGACCCTTGACGATCCTTCAATCTATGCTGGTAACAAGTTTCTTTGTGGTCAACAAATCTTAAAGAGCTGCTCCAATAATACAGGTCATGAATCACCCAAGCAACGTCCTAATCGTATCAGCAAGAATACGGACCAAGGTCACAATGCTTCTTCTGATATCTGGTTTTATGCTGGAATGGGGCCGGGACTATTTGTAGGACTTGTCGGTTTTTGTACCATCTTACTCTTCAAAAAGTCTTGGAGTTATCGCTACTTCTTGTTCATCGAAAACTGCTACATTTGGTTAGTGTCAGTAGTTGAAACGATCTTCCAAACACGAAAATGAACGAAGATACTTCCGAGAGTATTATATTTACTTGCGTCTTTCAAGAACTTATGGATTAATTTGGAGATTTTACATATGTAATGCATTGTAATATTGTATGTTCAAAAAGGTAAATAATTGTTTATATATACTTTAGTAGCTAGTTTCATAACCCGCCTGAATGGGCAGGCTAGCTTCGTGATTTTACTTGATAATAATAAGAGAGTAGATAAACAAACGTAAAGATACCACTATGTGATAATATTTGCTTCAGTTGAAGATCAAATAAGCATACAATAATGTGTATAATTCTTTTTCATTTGGTTGATAACAGAGTAAATTGATTTAGTGTGCACTCTTTTGCTTGATCATGACTTTTTTATGATCAAGAAATATGATATAGGTAATCATTCCACAAGCATCTGGATTGCCGCTCTGTTAATGTTGAACCACCTACAACACTAAGTCATACGGTAATATATAGCATACATGTTTACAAAATTACATTAACTTCATTTTACCGTGGTAAAACCCTTTACCGAAAATTACTTTAACTTTTTCTAAATATCTGAAAAGTAATCAATTCATTTACTACCACGTACATACCGTGAACACTGTCCGGACCGTTGTGAATCAGGAGAGTATAATCGATCCCATTGAGTGTGAACTTTCTTTCTATAACCGTGTTTGTAACCCTTCCAACAGTGCAACCAAAATAGGGTGCAAGACCATTCTGGAAAAAAAAAACATAAATGAGAGATAATTATAGAATCAAAATAGAGGTAAATAACTGTGAGTACACATCCAACCCATTGCCATATCTGCTATTGCCATCTCTGTTGTTAGAACATGAGGATGAGACATGCTTCTTCGACTACTATCCACATGACATCAAGAAAATGTGTGTGTGTGTGTGTCTGCAAGTATTAAAACGTCTCGTAGCAGTAAAGAGTGGCTTTTATGTGTGGGTTACTTGATGTTGCCGCTGAGGAATTCAGTTCCAATGTGGAATTCAGTCTCCTTCCCACTACCACATTAAAATTTAAATGACATACATTTTATAATAAAATGGATTCACTAATAAGATTATGAATTGGAAAAGACAGACACAACAAAGAAAAAGATATGTTCAGGTAATCATAAGGCGCAAAGTGGCAGGTTACAGGTATAAATTATGAATCACATTATATCAGAATCATGTGGCTGCATTGGTAATCATAAGGTGCCACTACCATCCTGACATGGCTGAATCGGCAACCTTTTTTTCCTAGTAACTTTTGCTAGGCAGATTTTACGTTCACTTGTGATGAACTTGAACACACATTCATCACCTTCCTTTAAGTCATTGCTACGCCTGAAACCCCGCCACCCTTTGACTGAGTAAAAGCGTTCTGCCTGATATGATTTATCCAACCGCGCGACCATTGGCCACTCTTTTCCATCAAGACCCTTCATCATGATGGGTCCTTCACCCTCTATTTTTCCCAATCCCACAAATTTCCCCGGAAATCTCTAATAACACCAACATGTGCAAAGGTTACGGCGTAACTTTAGGGAGTGTTAGTTATTGTTTATGTCATGCATTCTGATACATCATAAAAGTTACTAGCACTGATAGTAGTAGTTGTGGACGCATGATAATCTTAGATTTTGCTTCATATGTATTATTATAAACACGAAGGACTAAAGTCGTTAGATAGAAAATAGCTTAATTTATCTCGTTACGGCGATAAACAATTATACAATATATTAAAAGCATAAATGCAAACAAAGTTTACAACTCTACTTACTCCCAACTGTAATCTATTTTATGACTATGTATAATACGTGTTTAAGAGTTTAATCTTTACCACCAGAATTTTACCTCTTTTCGAGTCCTACCCAACCTCTTAACGTAACCTTATGAACACAAACTGATTTAACTGAAATAATGGAGCCAGAGCTAAAACTCTTGCTTCGGTTTTTGATTTTATGACCGACCAAAATATTTCATTCGGTTTGCTTGATCATATTAACCGTAACCGACATGCACATCATATAGTGTTTACTAGTATATTTTTAGCATCAGGTCAGTAAATTACTAATTTGGTAAATCAAGGTACTCACATTTTGACAAAAATATCCAATACAATTAAAAGTGATTATGTTCATTGTGCCCAAAGCCATTATAGTCATTTAGTCAATGGTTGTGTTTGGAAACGAGCACCAATCGGTTTCGAGGGTATTTGGGATTGCGGTATAGAGGTGATTTTCAGACTTTTCGGTTTGGTTTTTCGGCCATGACCAACATGCAGGGGCGGTGCCAGAAAGTTTTGACGATGGGGCACACTCGGGCGGATCCACTTGGAAAGTATGGGGGGCGGTGCCCTCCATAGTTCGCCAAAAAACATCAGTTTTTAGTGTAAATTTTTTATTTATTGACCATTTTATTATGGTGCACCCCACCACAAAATCAAATTGCCCCCCACTCACACGCTAAAATACAACATTTAACACTTTAAAACCTTAAAATCTTTCATTTTCTAAGTGACAATACTCGATTTTTCATTACGATCCCTATTTTTATCCAAGTTTTTTCGCCGTATTTTGTTGCTATTGTGAAATTTTTTTTTTTGCCCCCCACAATACTATTTCCTGGTTCCGCCACTGGGCACACTTTATTAATTTTTGAAACTACACTACAAATTGGTTCTTAGATGGAACAAATTACAAAAAAAGCTAGATACTATAGAAATTTTACACTACTAGTAAGGGGGCACTTGCCCCTTGTGCCCCCTCCTTGTCTCCGCCCATGCATGTACTCGCCTATATTTTGAGGTTGTTTGTTTCTTTGTCCAAACTACTTATAATGATTAAAAAATTTGTTTGCTCCAAAAAAAGCAAATAAAATGTTGCAATATCTAACCCCAAACATCCAAGGTAAAAGATTAAATGATCAAGAAATTTGTTACTTTACCATAATTCTTACCAATATAGATTCGTGCGATTTAATCATAATCGTCTTAAACATGGGATCATCATCTTGAACAAGACCATCACCATAATCTTCAACTTTAACTTTTGGTGGCAAATCTTTTTCGCAGCCATTAGGACTATAAGCCAACATTTTGAAGGTGCACTCATCAACAAGCCAAAAGACAATAAAGTCCCCATAACCCAATGCAACATCTTTAACCACATTGTTCCATCCATGGTCAAAACAGTAAACTTCACCAACTTTTTTGATCTTTACTCCCCATGCATGCTCACCATTTAGTGATTCGATTATTGGGTCATTAGGAATTTTGTTTTTGAAGTACATTGTCACAAAATCAGGTGGCAATGGCTGCAAAAGTTAACAATTTTATGAGTAAAAGTTAAAAAGTAAAAATGAAGTTGATAAAAGTTACAAGAGTAAAAGTTAAGTACCAAGTTAGGAGCAGAGGGATCTACCAAGACCTTGAAGAAAGATGGAGGCTTGGAAGGTGCCATCTTTGATTTGATTTTGGGAAAGGGGAAGGTGGTAGCCTGGTAGGTATATGTCACTTGGTAAATACTAGGTGTTAATAAATTAAGATATTTTTAACCACATAAGTTAAATTAAGAAGGGTTAATTACCTAAAAATGTACTAAACTTGACACTTTTTGTCATTGTATGTAGGCTACTATTTTTTTTGTCATTGTGTCG
>BQNB010001898.1:0-102587 GCA_026074375.1 Tanacetum coccineum | reverse complement strand
ATGTACACAGGTATGCATTCCCTGATGTACCAAATGAGATATGGCGTGTATAGTACACACACAACCATTCACCTAGACTGAATGGAACAAAGTACCTAGGATGCATCCATACGCTCCCTGCAGAACAAAGTCATATCCATATACACAAGCATTTTGGAGAGTGTACGAACATATATAATCAAATCATAATAAGTGCACATACAAAAGGGAACACCGTGGACTAATCACACTATCACAGATAGTGTCATGCCATTGGTGCATCAATGACATGGTCATGGTACCTCCATGACTAGATACAAATAGCTCGGGCAAAGATTTAAGCAAAAGATAAATGTGAACAAGTTTCAAATAATCCAAATATGGAAACGAATCTAGTAGCATATTCTAAACAAGAACCAACGGATTCATACCAATGAATATCGAATCAAACGGATTGTCAACATCAAACGAGTCATGATTACGGATAGCAAATCAAAGGAATATCAAACGAATATCAATTAGATCAAATAGCCAAACAAATGAGAATGAAGTGTCCTTAGTAAAAGGACCAAATATCTGTACGAATAACAGAACGGACTAAAGAACGCATAAATCGTAACAATAGTAAAGAGAGGTATGTATCAAGAATATCTGTACCTTAATGAATAAGCAATCAGAGAGAACGAACACGAAGACAAAAGATCAAAACCTCTTCACCGAATGTACACAATTCCATGATTACATATTATTATCTATCTTATTTCATAAGTTTTATCACTTGATCTTACCATAAATAAAGTTTACTTGACTTAATTAATGTTTCCAAAAATTCCAGATTTTGACTACTTATTTAAGGTAAGTTTCCATACCTAAAAGACCCATAAAAATATCTTCTAAAATCACACCAAAAATTACAGAGGTTCCTACATATGTCTAATACACCCATGATCATTGGTTTAATTTATTTCTATGTTTAAGTATCTCTTTGACCCTTGTTATCCAAAACTGACCCGAATTTTGACCTGGCAGAACCTTTAAAAGGTTGACGCTTAAAAACCCAACTTAGACAACTCAGAAAATTATAAAACAAATTATGGATGTAGCTAATATCAGAAGATTATCCCACGAAAATTTCAAGGGCTAATTCGTTATGGTTTGAGAATTAAAAATCAAATACTACAACTGAATTTTTTGGATAGAAATTCCAGTTTTGACACTTAATCTTATAAAATCTAAAAATTGACCTTCCCGACCTCTAATTGACATGAGGCTGAATTTTCCAGAAACTAGATTCATTGAACTTCACTTTGGGCTCAAGAATTATGTCAAAATCAATTTTTATCATTAAGATATACCCCGTTGAACATGACCTAAAATTATGTCCAGAATTATTAACCATGAAAACCTTAATTAACACCCATCAAAACCAACCCTAGGATTTCTAATCTTGTAGTTTTATTTATAACATATTTAATGATCATCTTAGGGTTTCATAACATGTAATTTAACCATCTTAATTAGATTAAACCCTAAAGAAATTGACAAGAACATAAACACATTATTTCTTACAATCTTTTGGGTTTTTATGAAAACTTTTGCATATGTAATCATGGTGACAAAAAGAATGAAATAAAATCAAGAATATTACATATGGAATGGAGTTTAAAGGAGAAACAAAAATCAAGAACACCAAAACACCAAGAATACACCAAAGAATGAAGATCAAAACCACACCAAGAACACCAAAACTTCAAGGATTACCCAAAAATACCTAAACCTTCTTTTTGCTCGAAGCTTCTATGGAGGAATACACAAAATTATGGAGAGAAATTTTTTAAAGAATGATGGGAGAGGTGAATATGGCCGACCTATATATAGGAGAAAAAGAGAAAGAAGACAAAAATAACTTTCTTGCAAATTAAAAGATTTTCTTACACTCTTTTCCGAAAATATCATTTGCTACAAAAATAAGGCTAAACGTAATGGGACGACCTTTTGCGGTCGGTCGTCCCATGTGGCAATAAAAGGGACCTGGTCACCCCACTACGCCGACCGAAGCAAGACCTGGTCACCCCCAACCTTTGCAAAGTTAGGGTCTTCTGCACGACCTTACAATTGGAGGAAGATTTCGTATTAAAAAAAATTAACTCTTTCTTTTATATTTTTATTTAAAAAAAAATAAACAATCCCCCATTCACTATAAAATCTCACTTTTTATACCATTTTTAATCACAAAACACATACATTTTATACACTTTCATTATCTTTTTTAAATGGCTTGTTCGATACCACATAGCGACGATGAAATCCAAGCTTTGGTTCAAAAACAAATTGACGAAGATATGGTTCATCAGAAAGCGATTCTGGATTTAGCCTTGCAATTTGATAATGCATGCACAACTAAAGAAGATCTTAGAAAAGCATACGAGAAATGTAATCACATTCCACAAGAGAGCCGTGCTTTGATCGACACTTTCTTAAAAGAAGGTTTTGATAAAGATTACGAGCTAAATCTTTCTATGTACAGAAAGGCGGTAAAACTAGAAAAACAAATGAATGCTAAGTTAGCTTGGATACATGAAAAATACAACCACCGCTCAGAAACCCATATAGGTGGTTCGTCATCACAGACACATGAGATTGGTGATGTATACCTTACTGCGGAAGAGTTACATCAACTACATCTAGATGAAGAAGCCTTAAGAGAAACACTAGAAGAACAAACAATGGATGAAAATGCACGGGAGGAGAAGATTAGGAAAAAACAAGCTGATGATGATGAATATTTATGGAATTTAGGTTGATGAGAATTGAATCAGATTACGAGTCATCAGATTAATAAACTAGAAACTATTTTAGTGTAATATTGTTTTAATTTAATGTTTTAAATAAAGTATTGTATTTTAAATTCCGTTATTATATTTTCAAATTTTGAATTCCAACGGCTAGTTTTTCGTTATAAATACCCCCACCATCTCCTCATTATATCACACAACTTCTTATCCAACTATCCAGATGGATTCCAATTTCACTAACGAAAATGATCCATGGGAATACAGTCTTGATATAGACGATTCTGATCTCCATTTAACACCTGTTCTGCGTTCGTCTAGTAGCGCACATGTTGAACCATCTCCATACACCCCAAATCCAGTTACCATAATACCCGGTCCTGCGGGTGTTGTTCAGCTCTCTAATAGCATATGTGTTGAACCATCTTCCTCAACCCCAAACCCAGTTAGGATAATACCCGGTCCTGCGGGTCTTGTTCAGCGAGCCAAGCTGCTTAAAGAAAATGTATTTATTCTTGATCCGGATGGGGCTTTAATGTCGACACAAGAATATATGCAGAAAGTTGTTGAGGATGTGGGTGAGGATGCTGATTTTAACAGTGGGGCGTGGGTTAGCGCCACTAACTATGTGAATGCTTTTGGTGGCACTGTAACTGGATGTTTGGGAGACATCGACAACTTTCTTAAAAAGGGAAAACTTGAACAAGTTGTTGCAATAGTGAAGTCTTGTTCTCCGAATGCTCTTGGAGATTTAAATGTGACTCTGAAAGATCTATCGGGTACAGTACCTGGAACAATACACTACAAAGTCCTTGATGTGGGTAGTTATGAAAAGGATATTACAGTAGGAGCTGCTATGATACTTGCCAATGTCTCAGTTTTTACTCCTAAACCATCAAAGCATTACCTTAACATTACAAAAAGAAATGTGGTTGAGGTTTTCCGTAAGGATACGGTTTCATTAGCTTAACATTATTGTTATTCAATTCCGTAATGTAATTTTCAATTTCGTAATGTAATTTTCAATTCCATAATGTAATTTTCAATTCCGTAATGTAATTTTCAAATTTGAAATCAAACAACTACTATTCCAACGGATACTATTCGAACTATATGTTTTAAAACGTATCTGTGTTGTATTTTTAAATTCCGTCAAGTTCATGTTTTTTATTTCCGTAATTTTTTTCCGTCTTTTCTTCCGTGTATTTTTATTTCCGTATTTTAATTTGTAAAATGTTTAATTATTAATGTAATGTTTTTTTTAAAAATAAAAAATTTGTTCGGTGTCCTCTGCGGTCACCACTACATGTGTTTGGTCACTGTGTGGTCTAAGAGAGAGAAAGCTGAGTTGGCGCTGACGTGGCAGTGTCCTCTGCGGTCACCACTACATTCAGTCTTAAGAGCACTATGTATGGTGTTGAGCCGTGGCTCAAGTCGTGGGAAAAAGTAGTGCCACATCATCACTTTTTTCCCATAACACCCCATAATACCAAAAACACTCTCCCTAGTCAACACCACAATTTCTGACGTTTTCGTGACCCCACATTCCTTAAAAAGTAAAAAAAAAATTAAATGCATGACGGCGCGAGACACGAAAATGCGAGACACGGTACAGTGTCTCGCGCTGTCGTGTGGCGTTTTCCCGGACCATTTGGGCCGGGGATTACGGCTTGTGACACGAAAACACGAGTTGGGGTATGGGTTTCGCGCAGTGGGGTGGCGTTTTCGGCGATGGCTTGAGCCATCAGCCACCGTACCCTGAGCTTTAAGCCACTTTGCTCTTAACGTCACATTATATTGACACACAACTCACCCACACACTAAAATACCTTCTTTATAGCATGTCAATTTTCACTTTTTAGAACTCATCATTAATTATTTTTTTCAAACTAAATTATTTTTCATTCATTCGAATAATAATACGAAAAAAGCATACGAAATTTAAAAAACAATACGAAAATTAAGAAAAACAATACGAAAATTTAAAAATACGGAATTAAAAAACTAATTTACATCTTGTTGTTGTTGTTGTCGTCACTCAACATGTTCGATAAGATTTCGTTGAAGACTTGAGTGGTTTTGTTTATCACGAAGCTCTTTGGTTTTCTTTCGTTGCACTTCGTACCTCTCGTACCAGGTTCGTTGCACATTTGGTTGCGGACTAATGTTAAGATCGTCCATTTTGATATCGCAAACTTTTGATCTTTTAAAATCATGTTATGCAATATAATGCACATGTACATGATTTGCCGTATGATGTTGATAGTGTAAGCTCTCGCAGGTTGTTGTTAAATCCCCAACGTCCTTGGAGAACGCCGAAACCTCTTTCAACATCATTTTTAGCACCTTCTTGTCGCCGCTTAGATACGGCACATTTCTCGTCTCGTGCAATCGTAAATGATTTGACGAAACTTGCCCACCGTGGGTAAATCCCGTCAGCTAAGTAATACCCATTCTGAAACGTAACTCCGTTTACCTGAAACGGAGCCACTGGGGCGATGTCATCAAGAAGGTTGTCGAATAACAGAGAATTATTTAAAACGATACGATCGTTATTCGCACTCGCTGCCTTCAAAAATGCATGACATATCCACAAATCGTACGAGGCCACAGCTTCAAACATTATAATTGGATATTTTTTATCACCTCTCCCAAATTGCCCGTTCCATTATTTCGGGCAGTTAACCCATTCCCGATGCATATAATTAAACTCCCAAGCAAACCCTAAAAACCGTGAACCCTATTATGCCTTCTATATAATTTTTAATGTCGTTTATGTCGGGTTTTCTTAAAAAATCTGTTAATACAAATAATGTCTAAAAACGTTATTTATATTTTTTGACTTCTCTACGTTTTGAAGATGATAAAATGTAAAAACATTTTATGATAAAAATAAACGTATACACGTTGTTAGTCGTAAACTTCCATTTCGACGTAAATCACCTAAGGTATGTATAAACAAATCATTAAACATAATTAGTGATCAAAGATAATCTTTTTGTCTTAAACATTACATTTTTTGGGGTAAAAAATATCAAAGAAACTGTCCTTAGCGAGAATTGAACCCCGGTTGTCCCAGCCACACACCAGCGCCCAAACCAACTAAGCTAGACAAGCTTTTAAAAAAATTACATTTTTACAAATGTAATAAAACCTCTTTATAAAAATAAAAATATAAAAAATATTTTTATTAATTAAAGAAATGTTTTATTTAAATATATAAATTCAAAAACTGGTTTTCCCCCCAAAACAGAAAAATCTGGACTAGATAAACATTTCCCACTAAAAGACAAAAAGAGGAGCGTCTACCTAGGGGCGGCCCCCTGATAGGTAGAACGGCCCCCAAATATATCTGGGACCGCATGACCGCCCCCAGACGATGTTGCTCTCTCTCTTGCCTATAAATAATGCACTATTCCTTAGCATATTTCCAACCTTTTGCACACAGTTTTTGTCTTCTTTCTCTCTTTAAATTCTTCTACATCTTTCTAAAACCTTTGATCACTAACTTGCTTAATCTTGTTTTAAGTGATCCAATCTTCCTTTCTTTCTTCTTCCCTCAAGTGCAAGAGAAGAACACTCGTATTCGCCAAGAAATGAAGTGTTGTAGATTAGTGATTCTCTCCTATCTTCTTCTAGATTTGATCTCTATATTTTCATTCGATGTGGATAGTGTTGTAGATATCCGAGAGTGATAAATCCCGGAAGTGTTGATTGTGTGTCGGTTAGTATTTTAGGCCTTAAAATACTCTTGTGAAGTGGTAGATTGGTTCTAGCTAAGATTAGGACTCGACATTTAGCTTAGTGTCGGAAATTGGTATAAGCGACGTGTAACGGTTTTCTCTGCCTAAAGGGAGCTTGTTGACATAGTGAAATCTCGAGTCGGATACTCGGGGAGTAGAGTAGGGCGAAGAAGAGCTTTATAGCCGAACCACTATAATTCTCGGTGTTGTGGTTTGATTGTTCTATCTCTTATCTCTTATCTTTCATTTTATATCTTGTAGTTGTTATTTTTATTGTGATAGAGTTGTTTGTAGTTAAATATATTGTTTGTCCATATTGTTGGTTGATATCACATATACTCGAACCTAACATTTTTATAAGCAAAGTTTTAAAACGATAATTAACGGGTAAACTATTCAACCCCCTTCCCCATCCCCTTCTAGTTTCCACAATTGGTATGAGGAGCCAAGGTCACTCAAGATTTTTAAAATATATTGTATTTTAAAGCTTGGATCGATCTATGGATTCCGACAAATATCTAGAAGGACGATCTATGCAAAGACCACCACTCTTTGAAAGCGATAGTTTTATTTATTAGAAAAATAGATTCGAAACTTATGTGTAATCAAAAGATCTCGATCTTTGGCATGTTATTACTGAGGGTGATTTTCAACCTATTCAGAATAATCTGGAAACCAAACTAGATGAGGTTGTCCCTTTTGAAAAACAAAGCGATGACCTTAAAAAGAGAATTGTAAAAAATAACGAACTAAAATGGTTATTTACAATGCTTGCCTAGAAAAGAATACGAAAGAATTTTTATGTGCAATACGGCAAAAGAAATTTGAAAAACCTTGTTAATCACCCATCAAGGTAATAGTCAAGTCAAAGATAACAAGATTGACCTTTTGGTACAACAATATGAACATTTTGTCATTTCCGAAGATGAATCTATAGATAGTGCTTTTGCTAGATTTAACACTATTATTAACTAGTTTTTAAAAAAGCTCTTGTCTATAAGGGTATTCACACTAGCAAGATACTACGTTTAGAATTTCTTAGGCTCTACATCCCAAATGGTAGAGAAACGTTCACGACAATCGAAGAGTCGAAAGACTTGACATCACTATCACTTGATGAACTCATCGGGAACCTTAAAGTTCACGAGATGATCATCAAGAAAGATTCTGAAATAGTCAAAGCTAACGGAGAAAGGAAATCCCTTGCTTTAAAGGCTAAAAAGGAATCTAGTGATGAATAAAGTTCGACTTTCGGAAGTGAAGACGAAGAGTATGCTATAGCGGTTAGAGACTTTAAGAAGTTCTCCAAGAGAAGAGGTAGGTTCGTGAGACAACCACGGAATGACAAAAAGACATTCCAAATAAGCCGAGACTACAAGAACGACAAAAGTGATAGGAAGTGCTTTAGATGCGGAGACCCAAATCATCTTATTGGATAATGTCCGAAACCACCGAGAGACAAGAACCAAAGGGTGTTTGTTGGAGGTTCTTGGAAAGATAGAGGTGAAGAAGATGATGAAAAGGCCAAAGACGAAACGTGTCTCATAGCTCAAACATCTAGCGAGATGTGCCTTGGAATTAATTTGGAGCCCGACGAATGGATAAAAGATAGTGGATGCTCGAAACACATGACGGACAACCGAAAGCTCTTCTCATTCTACAAGGAATACAATGGAGGTAACATCATTTTTGGTAGTAATCTACGCGGTAACATCATTGGCAAAGGTACGATCTGCTCATTTATCTCGCTTAACTATTTGAAAAGCAAATGTAGAGCATGTAGATAATTTCGTATTTAATTTTGCTAAGGTGTTAGTAAAAAGTATGTGATAGTAAATGTAGGTAGGATTTTCTGAACTATGATAGAGCGAACTTACTAAGGTGGAAAGGACATAGGAAGATGTATTAGAGAAAAGAGGCTTATATTGATGAAAATAGGAAAGAAGTCGGAAGGATCCACAAAAATATGTCTGCAAACGAATTAGATGAAAACTCCACTTTGTGGCATAGGAGATTAGGTTACGCAAATATGCGTCTAATTCAATCGTTGGCATCTAAGGAACTAGTTAGGAATTTACCTAAGCTTAAGTTGATCAATAAATTTTGTGAGCTTATGCAAAAATTTGGGAAACAAAGCTCACAGCTAGTAACAACAAGCTAAGAATATAGTCTCAACGACTAGATGCTTAGAACTCCTTCATATGGATCTTTTTCGTCCATCAATCGTACGGAGTTACAGAGGAAACATCTACACCTTAGTAGTAGTTGATGACTATTCTAGGTGTACATGGACAAGATTTCTTAAAACCAAAACCGAGGCTTTCGAGCAATTTGAAATCTTTAGTGAGAAAGTACAAAACCAACTAGGATGTTCAATATAGTGCATTTAGAATGGACACGTAGGGAATTTGATAATGAAGTGAAATTTGGAGAGTTTTGTAATGCCAATAGTATTACACATAACTTCTCGGCTCCACGCACTCCACAATCAAATGACATGGTAGAAAGGAAAAATAGGCCTCTATAAGAAATGAGTAGAACGATGTTAAATGAAAAATCGTTACCACAAAATTTTTGGTGTAATGCCGTAGATACATCAACCTACATCCTCAACCGAATTCTAATTAGAGCCAACTTAGGAAAAACACCATACAAACTCTTGAGAGGTATGAAACCTACTCTTGATTACTTCAAAGTGTTTAGAAGCAAGTGTTTCATTCTAAACACCAAAGACTACCTCACCAAGTTTGCCCCAATGTCATATGAAGGTGTGTTCCTAGGTTATTCCCAAAATAGTAAAGCCTACATCATCCTAAACAAACACACCATGAAAATCAAAGAATCACTCAATGTGACATTTGATGAAACTCCTCCACCATCTAAAATATCACCCTTGGTGGATCATGACTTAGATGAAGAAGAAGTAATTAAGGTTATCGAAAAGAAAAAAAATTAGAAAATGACATTGAGGATAAAACATTAGAAGTTGACGAAATTGTCAACATTAAAGAATCTAAGAACTATCCCTTAGACAACGTCATAGGAAACATTAACCAAAGAACTCTTAGGTCTCAAGCCCAAAACCAAAGTAACTTCTTTTGTTTGATATCAATTATAGAACCTAAGAATGTGAATGAAGCCTTAAAGGATGAAAGTTGGATTATTGCAATGCAAGAAGAATTAAATCAATTCATTACAAATGATGTTTGGGAGTTAGTACCGCATCCTAAGAGTACGGAAATTATAGGAACTAAGTGGGTATATAGAAATAAGCTAGACGAGAACGGTGTCGTATCTCGTAACAAGGCTAGGTTAGTAGCTCAAGGTTATAATCAACAAGAGGGAATTGATTATGACGAAACCTTTGCTCCTGTAGCTAGATTAGAGTCCATTAGGATTTTATTAGCCTATGCTTGTGCCTTAGAATTTAAATTATTCTAAATGGACGGAAAAAGTGCATTCCTAAATGGTTTTATCAATGAGGAGGTATACGTGGCACAACCTCCGGGATTCATTGATTTCGAAAAACCTAATCATGTTTATAAACTCAATTACGCTTTGAATTGTCTTAAACAAGCTCCTAAAACTTGATGCGATAGATTAAAATATTTTCTTATTAAACATGAATATAACATGGGAATGGTAGATAACATACTTTTTACAAATAAGAAAGGTTCAAATCTCATCATCGTTCAAATATATGTCGACGACATTATATTCGGTTCAACTTGTCAAGAGTTGTGTGATGACTTTGCCAAAATCATGCACGGTGAGTTTGAAATGAGCATTATGGGTGAACTAAACTTCTTCCTTGGATTACAAATAAAACAAATGGAAGATGACATCTTCTTTAATCAATCTAAATATATTTAAAAAATGCTTAAGAAATTTGGCTTAGAAGATTCTAAACCAATGAAAACACCCATGTCCTCGGATACGAAGCTCATGAAAGACGAAGAATGTGAGTCTGTAGATAGTACTAAGTACCGAGGCATGATAGGTAGTTTATTATACCTAACGGCAAGTAGGCCCGATATCATGTTTAGTGTCTGCCTTTGTGCATGCTTCTAAGAGGATCCCTGGTGTGAGTTTTTACAAGCTTTAAATTTATAATAACTAGATTTACCAAACGAATGACTAAAAACACAACATTCGGGCAAGTATACCCTATCGAGTGTAATATAGTTTAAAGTAAGTCCAGGTCGTTTCACGGGATTTGTAGCAATTCACATATTGTTTATCAAGTAATAAAGCTAAATGATTGTCACGGATCAAATAGCCAAAACGTGTGTATAAAGCAAGCAAGAAACAAGTCATGATCCACATAACATGATAGATATAGATAGAGCAAGACTTTATATAAACAAACTAAAACAAGCAAGTCAGTGGAATGCCGGTAATCAAAATAATAAGAATATCTACACTGATAACATAGATCCTTTTCCGGCACAAATGATTCTACTATCATCACGAGTGCATTAGGAATGGTTTTTATCAAATATGCATACATATGAATTCCTCCCAACCCGGTTGGTCAACATAAGGAAGGGTCTTAAACATAATTCTACTTGGGTTGTTTATCAATTAACCACACAATTCTCACAAGTATGATCTTGACACACCATAGACAAACGATTCAAAATACATCAAGACAATTAACACTTTCGGCCTATTTCAATTGCAATGATATACCAAAATATAAACACTGATCCAAGCAAAGATAACATTGAATTCATAAATACATATATACACAAGTCATAGCAAAATCATCCAAATACCATATCATGTTTCACATATTGCCAAAACTAACGACGAACACTACATCATAACCAAACCAATAACCAATTGCTCCCACAAACAACCAACATCCGAACCTCCTAATATAACCCGAGGGGATGTCACGAACCCTTTGGAAATATGTAACCATGTCGCCAAATGATGTGTTTGGTAACAGGTTTAATATAGTGAAGGAATTAGAGATTTGGTGTGAATCGTCTAATCCCATGGTATGATGTATTTAGATTCTGGAAATATGGTGTTTGGGGTCTGGAAATGGTGGTAAATTAGTGGTGATTCATGGTGGTAGCATGGCGAGATAAAGGGGTATTTAGATCATTGGTTCCTAAGACCCTCACCTAGTTCTCCTCCTCTCTAATGAAGTTTTGGTGGATTATAGGTGTAAGATATCTCGTTCCAGGCACCCAAAGGGGTATTTATAGGCTAAACAATACTTTGGGACCAAGTTGGAGGTGTATGTGGTTGGATTTAGGTCTAAATTTGTCACGCCCCGAAAATTTCAGGTCAATATTTTAAACTTTTTTGACAATTATTTTTGACTTTTATCCGTTACGTTTGAATTTGACAGTTTACCGGGAAGTTAACCCGCGTGAATCTAAAAAGTCATCGGACGCGTTCCGACTTCGAACTTTGATTAAGTTAGATATTATATGAGTTATTTTATCTTTTCTAAGTGTTTCGTAGTTTACGATCACTCCCGGTAGTTATTTTTAAGCTTTAACGTTTAAATTGCGTTTTTCGCGTTTTTGACCTAACGGAAACCCTAAATCTTTTCGTTTAAACTTTAATTATCGTCCATTTCATGTCCATAACTAAAAAATTTCGTTCACCCTCTTCTCTTGTTATATTATGGATGCCTAAACCCAAACCAAATGCACCATAAGTCTTGAAATTAAATCAAAGGCATCTTTTCTTGAACTTCCCATGCATGTGGATGAAAGTGACACATGAGAGAGTCCTTCTCATGCCTATTTTCTCAAGTCTGACAATATCATGTGATACTTGCACCCTTTCTTTTTATTTGACCAACTAAAGACCAACTTATTCATCTAATGAGAACCAAGACTCAAAATTTTGAACCATATGGTCCTTGTAGCTTGCCTATTACCGAACCCACACACACACACACCCCTTTGGTGTGTGTTGGTCACATGTGGACTATGATGCATACCCTTTAACCTAATCTTGTCCTATAAATACCAACCCATATCACAACTTAGGGTTTCATAATTATTTTCAAGCCTTCAAAAATTTCTTTCTCTTCCTCCCACTCCATTTTTTAAAGCCACGGCCACAAACACCCACATAGGGTTTCCCATTTTCTTGATTTCTTCATAGTTTCAGCATTCTAGGTTCAATTTCTAAGGTTACCTAAGGTGTTTGCAAGTATTGGTTCTTTTATTTAAGGGGTTTCTCTAGATCTACAATTAGGGTTTTGGTTTTATTTGGGGGTTTTTCAAGATCTTAGTGATTTTGGTATAGATCGTGTGTTATTTGCTTTTTGTTCTTCATTCTTTTGTAAGTATCCTTGAATCTTTTCGTTGTGGTTTTTTTATGTTCTTCTTATATGTTCAAGATCCATACATCCATATGTTGTGTTTTAATTTTTAAAAGATTTTAAAGACAAGATTTCATAAATAATGATACTACTTTGTTTCACTAGTTCAATATTATGTTTTTGGTGAGATGAGAGTTGAATGATGTTTTGCACACAAAAGAAATGAATGGATTAGTAATAGTCCATAGTGTGGGTTTCGTAGTGAATGGAGATTAGGCTAGATTAGGCACTATTGTGAAGTTTGGGAAGATTTTGGTTGCGTTTTTGGCAAAAAGTGCTTGCTGTCCCAAATTTTTTTTAGGGTTTTGGTCGACCTAAAAATGTTTTCATTAGGCGTAAAAGTAGTTTTTGAATAGCTCGTTTCGAATAGATAGTTTTTCATATATCGCACATTAAAATTAGATTTAAAACGACCAAGTTATAGCCAAATGAAACTTGATACATTTTTTAATAAAACCGGTTGAATAGTGTGCTGATGTGAATAGTAAAATGAGTTTTTTAGACACTTTCGGACATTTTTGAACTTTCTAAACACTAGCGAAACATATAGTAACATATATATTGATTAGTATCATTTAAAGACGCCGTTAGCATATTTTGGGAAAAGCGATAAAGTTACTAAAAATAGTAAGTTTGGTAAGAATTTAGCAGAACGGACTTAGAAGTTAAGTGATTAAGGCTAGTTAGTGCGTTTTGAATTATGGAAACTTAACAAATGTAGGGGACGGTATTAACGTCCCGAAACTAAAAACTTTCTTAAAATATAAACTTTCTAAAAATAGTAATTTTTGGTTAAACGCCGAAACTTAACGAAATACTATATGATTTCATTTCATCATGTTTTGTTAAACAAACTAAAGCAAACACATAAGGATGTCTTTTGGTGATGAACATATTGTGCAATTCTTGGCATACTTTCCGTGTTTCTGAGATGCGTTATTATTCTAGGTCGCGACTAGATTTCTATATCATCTTTTACTTGCATGATTATCATTTGCTTATTTTGCTAAGGTGAGTTCATAGCCCCACATTTTACTACTTTTACTTTACTATTTTGGGGTGAGAAACATTGCTTGTTTTTAAACTATGGACACAGTTACTTTACATTTTCTTTTCCTGATTACGTGTTGCCTTAGTAGCAAATAGACCACTAATGCCCGAACTATCATGAACCGTCAATTGCTTAACCGACCGTACTGGTTAAGTGAGCGCGAATGTTGTAAATAGATCTATTGGGAGTAATTATCCCTATCCGGGTAAGTAGTGCTTACTAGATTCGGAGGTCCCGAACAAACGGATATATACAATGTCGGAATGTCAATAGATGATCTTGGTCAGATACCTTTAGGGCGTGGAATACTATTTTGTTAGGAAAATATTGTAAACAGACTTAATACTGTTAGTATTAAAGTTAAGTTTGTTAGTTATAGTTAGTACTGATAGCTGAATAGTTAGTACTGATAGTATAGAAGTTAAGTCTGGTAGAGCAAGTTAAGTCTGCCAGCTTTAACTTAAGTCTGGCAGTATTAAAGTTAATACTGCTTGGTCAGACAGTTAAGTCTGTTGTAATTTTAGTAATAGTTATCAATTAGCGTTGATTTAGGAAGAGATAAACATTATCTCTTAACGCGTTTAAGGTTCCTTAAGCCTATAAAAGGAACATAGAATAGTATTGCATATTGATTTGATTGAGTATTCACAATCAAATAGTAATAGTAATAGCAATTTTAGTATTTCGTTCTTGTGTTCATCTTGGTATAGATATTGATATTCCGCGTCAATATTTATATTCACAGTCATTGTCTCTTATAGTATCTTTGGATTTATTCAAAGGACTATCAAGGCTCATTTAGATCCTGTTTATAAGGACCTACACACAATAATAGAAAACGACTCAAAAGAGACATTTTTGAAAGATAAGTTATCATTCATTATTCATCAGAGTTTTTACAAAAGAGGTCCCAAAATACATTTCAAAACATAAAGTTGAATGATAACAGGTTTGGACGTCCTCATGTCCAATGCCACTCCGTGCTATAGATTGCTCAATTACCTGAGATAAACATGCTAAAATGGTCAACACAACGGTTGAGTGAAATTCACAGTGTTTGTAATGAAATGTTTGAATACAAGTCATCATAAGTGGTATAATTGCAACGAATACAATTATCATGGAAAACAGTATTATTGCCCTAAGCTCATGCAACCAAACATTAACATCCGAAGTCAATTTAATGACTTGAAGGAACAACTGTCCTTAAGGAAAGGTAACTTGCCAAAGTTATCCTTTGTTCTCAAATATAGTGCGTTTGGTTACCCCATGTACGGGTACACCAACGGGAGTCGTCACCCCCAATAGATCTATCCACAATATTCACGTTCACTCGCAAGTGACTAATGGTTCATGATTAAGAAATATTGGCAGTGAAAGCAAACTTAGGCAATAATATATCAGGATAGTATACAGTTGTAAAACACTTGTATTCATGGTTTATAGCATGTATCTCCCCACGGGATTTAGAAAACATGTAAAGGTGGGACTATGAACTCACCTTATCAAGGTAGTTGATTGATTTGAAATTTAATTCAAATGAGAGTAAACAGCCTCGTCACGCAACCTGGGGTAATATGTCAAGTCTTAGTTTGATTGTTGATATTACAAACTTTATTTCATAAAGTTTAACGGTTTTTGGTTTGATAACTTGTGAAAATATCGTATCACTGTTCGGGCTATCATAATCCAGAGGTCATGTAGTAAACGTTTGAGGAGCTAGGACACTTTAAATCGTAAATCCAGCAACTCGTCAAAACGTCTACCCAAATGAAATCCCCTCACATGAAACTCCCTAGTAACGTGATACGTTATAGATTAAATGATAAGATTTTATCATTTTAAGTTTCTTCAAAAGCTAGTGGATGATAAATTATGTTATATTTATAACATAATTGTTTTATAGCGTTTCGATCGATGAATGATAACGACAAATGTGTCGGGTTTTAATAAAATCGAGTCTTATAATATTTAAATATATTTTTATAATTAATATAAAAATATTACATTTTATACCTAAGAAAGATAATTGTGAGTTGAATTACAAGTTTTTAAACAATCTGCAACCAGAATGGAAACAGTATGGTACACTAATGAGGCAAACCAAAAACTTAATGAATATAAATATTGATGCTCTTTATAACATTCTGAAGTAAAACCAAGGTGATGTGAATGATGCTATGAGATATAAGAAGAAAGTATTGTGAGTACTTCAGATCCATTAGAATTGGTTGCTGAAAAACAAAAGTGAACAACGCAATAGAGAAAGTTCAGGTCAATCAGAGTCTGAAGGAAGTGTGATGATGAAGATATCAGTGATTTGAAAAATATTACCGCGTTGTTAGCAAAAGCTTTTAATCGAAAGAAGTTTTATGCTAAGCCAACAAACAACAATTTGAGAACTTCTTCAGCATCTACTTCAGCAAACAAGAAACCAGAGTATGTGAAGTCAGAGGAAAAGAAAGAGGATAAGTGCATGTAGATGAGATGAAATGGGTTATGAGCAAAGTTAAGTCGAAATAATTGCAAGAAGAAAGGATATTTTTCCAAAGAATGCAAGAAAGCAAAGGTAAAAGACTACAACTCTACAAGACAAAGATGTTACTTGTAAGAAAGATTGTGATGAACAAGTGTTCTTGCTGAGGACCAAGCTTGGATGGAGTCTAGTAGTGATTCAGATCAAGAGATCAATGCAAATATGGTCTTCATGGCTAAAATGGAAAAGATTCTTTCAGATTCAGAGGAAAGTTCATCATCTGCTAAAGAAACCATTGATGAGGTATCTTATTACACATTGATTTTAAAAAGTGATCTGTAAATGAAACTTCAGAATTTTATGATAACTCTTACTAATTAGGGGTTATTTGTGAACAATGATGATGATCAAGAAAATTTTCATGAGGCAATTGAATTGCTAGTGAAAAATTTTAAATGAAAATCATATTGTTTCTCAAACAGTCATGATCAGTCAAAAAGTTGATCTAATGATTCTGAAGACAAAGTCATATTAGTTGATAAATTGATTAAGAAGTTTAACCACAAGATTCGCTAAATGTCAGAAACGTATTGAGAAAGCGAATCAGCAAATCAATGATTTAGAAATCAAAACAGGGATTTACAGGATAAAATATGATGTTTTAAGAATCATAGTAAACACTTTTGAAGGAGAAAATCAATGAATTTAATGAACAAATAAAAGTGTTGAACGAAACAAATGTTGATTTGCTTGCTCAAACGGAACTTTTGCAAGAACAACTCAAAGTCAAACATGTTGTGATTGATACTCACACTGAATGTCAAGCACAATATGCTAAACTTGAGGAAGAAAGATATCAATATATGATTAGATATTCTGCTCTTTGTGATAATGATAAACAACATAGGAAAAAGATTGATGAACAAGAGATTTTATTTGATAAGATGAGTCGTCAGTTAGTTGAGATGAATAATAATGTACTAAGGCTTCAAGAGAAAATTTTAGAAAAAGAAACGAAAATTTTAGAATTGGAAGAGTGTGTGCGTAACAAGGATTTAGAAATTGAAAAGTGTTTGGAAAGATTGAATGATTGTGAAAACAAACTTCATAAAATCGGACAAACGAGTCAGACAATACATATGATCATGCCTTCTAAGGATAAAATGTATGATGGTCGAAAAGGAATAGGTTTTGAAAATCCAAGTTATTTTTGTAAAGCAAAAGATTTGAGACCTAGTCTTTACGATGAGAGGGTTATTGGTCTAGGGTATACTCCGATGTTTCTCACTCATTCGAATGAAGCTTTGGAAATTGAGAAATTTAAAAGAGCAAGAGAGAATAAAATTGAGTGTGCATATGATTATGGAAATCTGAATGCAAGTTATGTGAATGAAAAGATAAATTTTTCGGATGATTATTTTCAAGAGATAATAAATCCAGATTTTGAAAAGATTGATTCTCCGTTTCAGCAAACAAGTTCACTCAAACCATATGTTCCAACAGTGATTTTTTAGAAAAGATAATATTGAGTTAGAAGAAGAAGTAATGAATCTTTTGGGAAGATGAAAAGAATAATTTGGATATAACTGAGTCTTTGGAAATCAGAACAGGTTCCGAGGTCGAGTGAAATGCAATTTCTGATTCGAGAAAAATCAAAGTGAAAATGATTGTCATGAAGTTGAAAAAGGTTGTGACAATTTGGAGAATTCAAAAGTAATTGATCCAGGAATGTTTAAAATAAATGTGTCACAAAGTGTTTCACCAATTTCAGCGTATAAACCGTCTTGTGCTTCAAATAATGTTGAAAATAAAACAAAAAGAAAAAGACGTAAGAGAACATCATCAAAACAAAATGACAAACAAGTGGAATAATGATGTAATTGGCTTGTATAGAGATTTTGTTCATTTTCCAGATTTAGACACTGTAAGTAGTGTTAGAAGACCTAAGCATTAGCGGTGTTATTAGAAGAAGAAGGGTCGTCTAAATACTTCTAATGTTGAATTTGTTCTTCTGTTAGTTATTCAAAATTGAACACAGATGTTAAGCGATATTCTCGCAAAGACTTGTTGTCATGTAATAATTCTCATCATGAAGACACTAGAGGTGCTCATGCTTCTAATGATGCTATGAGTGTTTCTTGTAATTCTAGATTGTATGCTTCTTGTGATGTGAATGATTTGTTTGTTTTTGATGATGTAAGTATTAGAAAATCTCAAGTTAGCAAGATGCCTTTTAGGAAAAAGCCTCGTGATTCTTTGAATGTGCATTCTAGGAGTAATTTGAATAAATCTTTACCTAGAACTGTGTTTAGGTGGCTTCCTAAAATGCAACCGTTAGCTGAACCCGTAGCTAAATGGATTCCCAAAGTCACGAGTCAAATAGATAAAATTTCTAAGACACCTAACCCATCGGGACCCATTTTCAAATGGGTACCCAAAGTTTGTTGAATGTCTTTGGTGTTTTATTTATTGCAGATTGTCCAGATTTGTCTTTGGATCATCGATTCGGGATGTTCAAAGCATATGACGGGTAATCGTGCTCTTTTGACGAACTTTGTGGAAAAGTTTCTTGGAACGGTTCGCTTTGGCAATAATGATTTTGCGGTGATTGCTGGCTATGGAGATGTTGTTATTGGATCAATGACGATCAAGAAAGTTTACTATGTCGAAGGTCTAGGACATAACTTATTTAGCGTTGGACAGTTTTGTGACAAGGGCCTTGAAGTTGCCTTTCGAAAGTCGACATGTTTTGTTCGAAACGAAGATGGTGTAGATTTGCTTACCGGTGATCGTTCGTCGAATTTGTATACTATTGCTCTTAACGAAATCGTATCAAATTCTTCGGCTTGTCTTCTAGCAAAGGCTTCTTCTTCGCAATCTTGGTTGTGGCATCAACGTCTTTCTCATTTGAATTTTGCCACAATCAATAACCTTGTGAAAAACAATCTTGTTCGAGGTCTTCCTAAGATGAAATTCGAAAAAGATCATTTGTGTTCCGCTTGTGAACAAGGGAAGATTCATCGAAAACATCACAAGTCCAAAACGGCTTTTGCTTCGAATAAGCCACTTTATCTTCTTCATATGGATTTGTGTGGTCCAATGCGCGTAGAAAGTATTAACGGAAAGCGATATGTGTTAGTTGTTGTCGATGATTATTCACGGTACACATGGGTATTCTTTCTTCATTCAAAAGATGAAGCTTCTGAAGTCATCATTTCATTCATTAAGAAAACCCAAGTGAATCTTCAACTTCAAGTTCAGCGTGTTCGAACTGATAATGGTACTGAGTTTAAAAACAAAACTCTTTTGCCTAAGTTCTTTGATGAGGTTGGCATTTCTCAACAATTTTCTACTGCAAGAACACCACAGCAAAATGGTGTCGTGGAAAGGAGGAATTAAACCTTAGTCGAAGCTGCAAGAACTATGCTTACATTTGCAAACTTACCATTGTTTCTTTGGGGGAAGCCATCGCAACACTTGCTTTACAACAGTAATCGTTTCGTTATTCACAAATGTTTCGATTAAACTCTTATGAGCTCATTAACAGAGAAAACCAACATCAAGTTTCTTTCATGTGTTTGGTTGCAGATGTTATCTTCTCAATTATTATGATGATGTTGGAAAGCTCATAGGCAATAGGGGAGATTGGAGGTTTGTTGGTTATTCAAATAATCTGCTGCATTTCAGAATTTCAATTACGATCCTCGATAGCTTTTTATTTTTTTGCACGAGTGCAGTGAATGTGAATTTTGATAAGATTTCAGAAATGGCTTCTAAACAATTAAGTTTAGAACCCGGTTTATCTAATTTAAACGAAACAGGAAAATCTTCAAATCCAACGGTTTCACAAGTTTTAGAAATTTCAAAGAAAGATTTGGAAGATTTATTTTACAATTTTTATGATGAGTATTTTGATTCTTCAAAGATAACGAAATCTTCGACAACGAATGTTGAAACTTCCAACAACGAAATTTCTTCGCACGAAGGAGAAGTTTTTCATGAGGTTTCTGAATCATTTCAAGAGGAATCTTCTTCATCTTCATTGAATGATGACGTTCAACAAAGTTCAGAAGAAGTAATGGTTTCTCTAACAAAATACTATTCAATTCAAATAAATGGTTCCTAATGTGGAATGAAGACAAGGTTGTCACACAATGTGGTTAATGAACGATTGGAAGATGCTTATTTTGATGCAAGTACAACGTTTCATGATCCTTCCAATGATCATACGTTCTATCAACCTTACCCACATGAGAAAAAGTGGACTAAAGATCATCCACTTCATAAAATAATTGGTGATCCAAAGTCGAGTGTCCGTACAAGAGGACAACTAGCAAATTCATGTTTGTTTGCATGTTTGCTAAGTAGTATTGAGCCTGCTAACGTAGCTGAAGCTTTAAAAGATGCTGATTGGGTTAGTGCAATGCAAGACGAGCTTGATCAATTTGCAAGATTGAAAGTTTGGAGATTAGTTCCTCGACCCGAAGGCAAGACTATCATTAATACCAAATGGATCTTTAAGAATAAGAAAGATGAAAGTAGTTTCAGTTATTCGAAAACAAAGCAAGCTGTAGCTGTAGGATATTGTCAACAAGAAGGCATGATTATGATGGAGAACGTTTGCTCCAGTGTTGCTCGAATTGGAGGCTAAACGCTTTTTCTTGCATTATGCTTTTCATAGGGTTTTCACGTCTTTCAATGATGTAAAGACGGCGTTTCTCAATGGAATTCTTAAAGAGGAAGTGTATGTTGTTCAACCTCCAGGCTTTGTCAGCAAACAATATCCAGATCATGTGTATGCTCTCGACAAAGCTTTGTATGGTTTGAAACAAGCACCTCGGGCATGGTATGACGTTCTTTCAAAATTTTTGATTGATAGCGGTTTCCAAAAAGGTTCAATCGATACTACTCTTTTCATTAAAAAGAAGGGTAAACATATTATTGCTAATTCAAATATACGTGATGACATATATTTGGCTCAACGAATCCAAAATATTGCACGAAATTTTCAAAATTAATGGTTAAAACGTTTTGAAATGAGTATGATGGGAGAAATGAAATTCTTTCTCGGGCTTCAAGTAAATCAATTTTCAAACGGGATTTTCATAAATTCAATCCATAGTAATTTTGATATTTGAACGATTTGGAATGGAAAATTGTGATACGGTTCCCACTCCCATGGTTGAACAAGCTAAACTCAAACTTGATTTAGTTGGAAAACCAGTTGATCATATTGTAGCATGATTGGATCGTTGATGTACCTTACTTCAAGTCGGCCAGATATAATGTTGCAAACATGTTTGTGTGCTAGATATAGGCAAACCCAAATGAACATCATGTAGTCAGCCGTCAAAGTGGATCTTTCGATCATCTCAAAGGGGTCTATTAATTTAGGTCTTTGGATCATGAAAGATTCTGCTTTGATCTAACTGCTTATTCAGACGCAGACCATGCAGGATGTCACTTAGATCGAAAAAGTACATCTGGCAGTGTTCAATTTTTAGGTGACAAGTTGGTGTGTTGGTCGTCCAAGAAGCAGAATTGCGTGTCTATTTCTACAGCTGAATCTGAATATGTTGTTGTTTCGGGCTGTTGTGCTCAAGTTTTGTGGATGCGTACTCAGTTGACTGACTATGGCTTCTTCTTCGACAAAGTACCGATTTACTGTGATTCAAAGAGTGCTATTGCAATCTCGTGCAATCCGGTACAACACACTCGAACAAAACACATTGATGTGAGGTATCATTTTATAAAGGATCATGTTGAAAAAGGAACTATAGAGTTATATTTCGTCGGTACTGAATTTCAACTTGCGGATTTATTCACGAAATCTCTTTTCCCTTTTCTTATTTTTTTTCCCTTTTTTCTCCCCCTTTTTTCTGCCTGAAGCTCGATTTAAGTTTTTAGTCGAGAAGTTAGGTATGATGAGTCGTGAAACATAAATTCTTTACCACGAAATGTTTTTGTTAATAACTTTTAGAAAAGACAAAAAGATTTTCTTTTATATAAAATTTTAGAAAAATACAAAAAGATTTTTCTTTTATATAAAATTTAGAAAAGACAAAAAGATTTTCTTTTATATAAAATTTCAGAAAAGACAAAAAGATTTTATTTTATACCAAATTTTATAGAAAATACAAAAAGATTTTTTTTATGATGGCTTTCATACATATTCAGTATGAAACCCGTGCTTAATATGATGGCTTTCGTATAATTCAGTACGAAACCCGAGCTTCATTTGATGGCTTGTGTACATTTCAGTACATAACCCGTGCTTTAAAGAAAAGAAGGTGTACGCTTCAGTGCATCTATCTTTGAAAAAGAAGAGAAGTCTTCTTTGACTTGAGTCATTGACAAATATTTTTCAAAATCTTTATGTGGTACTTAAAAGATAAAATCAATTTGTTTCAAAAGTCAATGATCTCAAGTTGATGAGTTACAATCGATTCGAATTTTAAAATGTGGTTCTTTCAAGATAAAATCAATTTTAAAAGGTCTTCAAATCGATGTACTCTTTGTGAAAAGTGTCTAAAGAAATAAAGGACTCAGACGTGCAAAGAGGAACTCCCTCATAAAGGTTTTAACGAAGATATGGTATTTTTCGAGGGGGAGTGTCCGTATATGTTGTTGAAAAGTTTTCAGAAAGAAACAGAAATGGAAAATTGTTTTACATTTCACCTTCACATATCCGTATTTTTGCGTTTTTAGCTTCATGTTAAAAATGTTTCTCGGCATATGTTAAGGGGGAGTGTCTTTATAATGATTGAAAACTTTTAAAGATCAAAATTTTCTTCATCATAAGATGTTTGTGAGAATGATGAAAAACAGAAAGAGAGATTTGTGAGAGAAAAATAGAAAGAGAGAAATGAGAAATCGTATACTTGAAAAAATGAAAGTATATGTCATGTGCTTCAAAAGCAAGAACAACACATGAAAAGAAAAAGAGAAAAGTATGCAAGAAAAGAAATGCCACCGCATACAAAAACAGACAGAGTGATTGTTCTACTTTTTCTTGATATCATCAAAATCTCATGATATGATTTCAGATTTTCATCATGGTTTTCAGAGACATTCTTTCTAAAGGAATTATCTTGGTGTATGTTGATTGAGTTGTATGGTGTGATTTAGTTACTCCCAAAATACTCCTATGATCTTCCAGAACCGGAATTGATCTACCCCGGAGTCTTCCTTCCAATTTAGGAATGTTAGGTCTAGGTGATGGAGTTTGAGGTGTAAATCAACATGTTTTGAATGCTAAAAGGACTTAAGTGATAAAGCTTTGAATGAAAACAAATGTAAGAAAATGATAAAGTTGTCAAAAGTAACAAGAATATGATGAAGAAGAATCAAATGATAAGCAAAATGAAAAGGTTGGAGTTGAAAAGTGAGAGGCTTATAAGAAAAGATGAAGGGTGTTTTTTCCTACACTAGGATAGAAACCGGGTCAACTCATAATCTATCGGATTTCATTCGTTGATTTCTGGTATTGAAGTAGACATCATGGACCCAGTGATGCAAATGCACAACCCCTCCTAGCCACTCAAATACTTCTCAAAAAGTATTTGTTTCATTCTCACGGAGATTAAACGCATAATCTATCGACTTCTCATTCCGAGAATGTTGGTATTGAATAAAGGACATTCTGCTCCAGTCCTTGCTTACTAAAAGTGCACAAGAGTCTAGAGCCAATTTGATATTCAATGAAATATCTTTAGGACACAAAAGTACGTTTGTATTAAACATCAATGATACAAAAGGTACAATGATATATGTCTTTGTGACATTGCATGTCTACGTGACATTGCCGGAACATTCTGGAGTGATACTATTAAATTGTATTCACAATGATCGAATGGAAATCCTACCAGTGCTAGCATCATGACAACGCTGAACGTATGTCACTATTTGAAAATGATTGACAAATGATTCAAATAAGTGTGAACTAGTAATCTAAGTGATCTAGTAGTCATGTGTTTCCCAGGGTAACACAACACTAAGTTCACGAGATCATTGCTTATTTGGATAGATCACTATCTATGATCATGCTACTAAAGAGAGTACGCGCATCCATTATCATCGAGATATTAATTTGATCATATTTTCAAATGTTTCATCGGAAAATTTAAAAAGCATGATCTTGTGATGTATGAACTTAATGGTTAATGTGGAAGATGGTTCTTACTCTGATAATTCTTCATTTCATCTTCTACAACATACAACAACAACATTTCTACCTTTCACAAGCATGACTACTTCAACGAATCTTATAATGGCAAAAGTTTCTTTCAGCCTTCACGAGAATGATAGCAATCATATTTGTTGGTTTGAGGGAGCTTATGGGTTATTTTGGGGGAGTATGTTTGGTTATAAAGGAGAGAATGTTTGATTTTTAGAGAGAAAAGGAAAAATTTTAATTTCAATTTCATGGACTTCAAAGGATATTCTTCACCCGGAGCTTATTTTGGAAGCTTATATGTTCATGATGTTCATGATGGATCATAATCATCATGAGGAGGAGAAGATATAAGCTTGAAACATAAGGTCAATTCAAGTATATGAAAGGGAAGAAGATATAAGCAAGAATATATGGGACAAATCAAGATACTAGACAAGAAATTGAATCAAAGAAATCGTTATGGTAAAAGTAGTTTGATTAAGAAGATAAGATTCGTATTCAAGAGTTGAGGTTACTTCATCAAGTGGTTTTGATAAGCTGTAGTGTTTCATTGAACTTCAAAGATTGAATCGAGATATGCCGGTTCGACATTTTGAGCATGGGAATTACTTCTCAAGAATATCTACATCTGTCTTCCAGGACAATCAAAGTTTACTACTTCAATATTCAAGAGATGGATAATTGATGTTGGAGGGGGAGCTTTAAGTGTATTTAAGATTAATGTGAAAAGTCAGTTTTAAAGTCCTTTTACAAAGAAATGCTCCAATCAATATCATCGTGATCAAGATTCCTTTCGTTAGCAAACATTATGTGATTGAAATCAACTCAATCAAGATCAAGTTTCAAGTTAAAGAATTCATACAAGCTATTAAAGAATCAAGTTGCAAAAGAAGGTCAAAGTTAGCTTTTGAGAATGCTGATTTTGAGTTCGAGAGTAGAGTTGAATGAACCATCATGATAAATGAAATCTATCCCCTTGTCATATAGGGCGTAGAAAAAATAAATCAGGAGAGATTGCTACAAGGTGTCCCTCAACTTTCATAAAAGAATTCTCAGCGTTTTCGAGCTTCAAAAGAAAAAGAAAATGACAGACGACTCAGAATCAAGTTCAAGAATAATGAAGAAGCGTCATCAAAAGATAATAAGGATAGTTCTCAAGATAATCATTTAGGTGGAGAATTGCTAGAAATTAAAGAAATGATCTACTTTGTAAGCAATACATAAAAGTGCAGGGAATAAATATGTTAAGTAAGGAAAGGTTTAGTCAACAAGCTAACCAAAGCTATAAATAGTAATTTATCATGTTTAGATGTAACAACATCATTTAATCAAAAGGCAAGTTATGTTAAATCCTCTCTAAACCACACCTAATTACACCTTTGATCTTTCACATACTAATCAACAATCAAGATCTATTATGTTTAATATGTTTGGTACAGGCAGTATTAACTACAAGTTAATACTGTTTGATGCCTTTGATCCTTTAATTTCAATTTAACTTCCAAACTTTGGTTTATAAGTGAAGGATTTATTAGTTTGATTAGGTGTAGTTCAGATTTCTTTAGTTTTCTATTTGTTAAATTTGATCTGTGAGTTTTGTTAACTGTACTTAGTAGCATTTAGGAGATTTAATAAGTGTTTAGTTGTATAGTTATCCTTATATGCATCTTAGTTTAGGTGTTAAATAGGAGCTAGATTAAGCCTAATAAGTCTGCATTAAGAGGATTTAAGTTTTGGTCTTTTGTGTGCTAACTGCATCAGATAGATTAAAATGCATAAGTACATTTTCTAGCTTAATTTTCAGAGTGTAATTGGAGTTATTAATATTTGATATTCATAGAATAAGTTGTCCTTAAGTCATAAATCATCTTTTTTAATTTGGATTTTCAAAATAAGCTCATAAGATTATATGTTTTTAAGCTGCAAAAGTGAACTTTGTCTTTTCAAATCCAAAGCAAACTACAGAAACAATATGATTCTAGGCTAATTTCATTTTAGCTTTTTCATTAAGCACTTAGTTTTCAAAATAATTTTTAAAAGTAGATTTAGGTAGCTTATTAGCTGTAGTATAAACCTGGATAAGTCAAATTCCCACAAGGATCCAAGAGCTTATTAAAAATTAAGCTCAAAGATCCCCTATAAAGTTCGGTTTTGGAGTATTATCTTCAACTTTAGCTTATTTAGTCTTCTAGCTTATTGCTTGCTTATTTTTAGTTCTGTTTAGCTCATTAGCTTAAGTTTAGCATATTATAGCTTATTCAGTCTTAACTTTAGCTTATTTAGTCTTCTAGCTTATTTAGTTTAAGAAAAACTCCAAAAATTAAGTTAAGTAGTAAATGTTTAGTTTTAAGCTGTTTAACAGCTTATTTAGGGCTTTTCATAAAAAGTTTCTTTTATTAAAAGTGCTTATTTTCAGCTTTTCTACAACTTTTCTTTTGTACGTTTTCAAAAAAAAAGGGGAAGGTGGAAATCGGGGGTGAGCAAGGCTCGAACCCCCGACCTCAACACCCTCTACCCTTTTAAACAACACAACACACACACCCTCTAACCATCGTGCCCTGGGGACTTTTTCATTATACCTTTGCAAAATTTATTATTAGTATACGATTTTCCCTTTTAGCTCTATAAGCTGTTATAGCTTATTTCGTATCGTAATTCGTTAATTCGTGACACAAGCTATTTTATCTCTAGGTTCTATTTATACCAAAAGGCTAGTTTTCTGTATTTTTAAGAATTTTATAATTTAGTTTAGTATTTTTAAACATTTATTTTTAATAAAAACTTAAAAAAATCATAAAATATGAGGAAAAAAATCAAAAAAATTAGTTTAGTATTTTTAAACATTTATTTTTATTAAAAACTTTAAAAAATCATAAAAAATAGAAAAATAATCAAAAAAATATAAATCTTTTTTAGAAAATTTTCTTTTATCATAAAGTTTCTAGGAAAATTAGTTTTGCCTTCGTAGGGTTTAATTTGCAAAATTTCGATTTTTAAAGAACGGGATTCGTTCCCGTTCTCATTTTTCGTGTTTTAAAGCTCATTTCAACTCCGTTTTTGTTCTAGTTTTCTTTAAACTTACTTTTTAGTCAATTAGAGTCCATTTAAAAAGAAAATTTTAATTTAGGTTTAATTTTAGAAATTTAGGGTTTTTGACCACCGTTTAGGGTTCCCGTTTTGCGTTTTTAGTTAAAGTTTAATTTCCCGTTATTCGTTTTCGTGCTTAATTGTTATCATTTGCTTATTTTAATTTGTAGAAGTAAAAAAAAATCAATCTTTGTTTCCAATTCAAATCATTGTCCGAACAACAAACGTGGTTTCAATTTCACAAATCGTTGGAGAATAACGATCCGGGAATCATACTTCCCGGTTAATATACGTATTATATTATATATATATTTGTTAAGATTTTCCTTTTTACCTTTGTCCTCAAGGGTAATTTGGTAATTTTCTATCATATTATATATTTTATTTTTACGTGTGTTGGTTCTAACGAATCAATTTTTGGCGCCGTTGCCGGGGATTTATGATTAAGATTCTCTCGTTTGAAGTTTGTTGATCGTGATTTGAAGACCCTTTCGTTTTCGAAAGTTTTGTTAAAAAAATCAAATCAAAAATATAAAAAAAATAATAAAATATAAAAAGTAAAAAATAATTTTCTTTTCTTTTTAGTATAAGTAGAAGATAAAAAAAAATACAAAAATATTTGCTCTTTCAATTTTTCTAGTTAATTTGTGAATTTAAAAAGTTACAAAGTTGGTAAAAGAACACCAACAAATAATACCTTCAATTGAGGTATTATCCATAATAAGTTCTCAACTCGAATAAAAGATTTAAAAACTTACCATTTGTGTCACTTATGAGATACGGCTCACCTTAAAAAGTAAAATTTTTAATAGCTACCGTGAAGTAAGTTTGATTATTTGGTTCAAGTTGTCTTTCTCATTGTCCGTTAAAATTAGTTTGTGAATAAACTTTTGAAAAAACCAAAAATAATTTTATTTTTATTTTTCTTTTTCTTTAAATAGTGCATGCGCACTAGACGTTCTAATTATCCTAACAATTCAAACGTCATAATTCCAAGACGTCGGAGAAGATAAGTTTCTAACATAGTCGAACCCGAGATTCGAACTATTGTTGCACCAATGGCAGAACGTACCATAGAGGAGCTACTCCGCCGTACCCGACTCGTCTCAACAACCCCCTCAGAATTGTGCCACTTGTGGAGACCCGGTTGATTGTCTATATTGTCGACCTTGAGTGCTTGTAGTCGAAAGTGTTTGAATGAAAGGTTTGTATACAAGTCAATGATGACAACGAAATGTCTAAAATCCCTTTTGAGTCATCCAATACAACACTAACAGTGTTAGTGAGCCCCTCACGAGCCATTTCATCTTCAATCAAGACCCCGGTGTAAATTCTTCACAAAGTCTTCCACAAATTAACCAAAATTGTTGTTACGAGTGTGGTGATTCGTTAGATGGAATCTTTTGTCAACAATGCACTTGCAAGTCTTGTGGGTGACATGTGCTCATATTGGGATTAAAATATGTCCTCCGAAACTCCGATTATCACTAAATCAGAACGATGCAAATCAAACCATTGATGAGCCCCCACAAACTTTGCCAAGTTTTGATCCGACATGCTATTCCAAGAAAGAAAATTCATTACCTTATGTTTCAAAACCTAACTTTGTTGATAATTCTCCTAACGTTTTCAACCTACCCCTATGGTATTCTTGTAATCTTGCTGAACGATGCCTTCGTATGGTCACTATTGTTACACTAAAGTTCCGTTTTATCTAACCGAACTGTGTTACAACAAGACGAAAATTCCCGCAAGATTTTCATGATTTCAACAACAAATCCTTGGTGTGAGATTGTGGGGGTTCTCCGAGACTTTTCCAAAAGTCAACCGATTGAATTATAACCCAAAATCAGTTTATGATTCTAATTATTCTGGTTTTGACCAATTTCAACCCCCGCAATATACCGTCAATCATCCAATCTTCAATACTCAAAATGAGTTTCTCAATTCTCAAAACAAGCTTATGGAGCAAATGACATCCATAAATGATAAGTTGGTCAAATATTGTAAAAGAAAGAAGAAGATAAGCGTAATTATGGAAGAAGAATCAAGCGGCTTAAAGATCGATATTGGAAGATTCCCATTTGCTACAATGATGATGACGATGATTATTCTTTTGCTATACAAGAATATCTCAAGAAATTCTCCTCCGCAATCACACCTGATTTACCAAAATCAGACTCTCTTATAATGGAAGATAGCACTCAACACTATCTACAGCGACAAAGTGAATCTGACTAAATTAATAAAAGTTCAGTATTGAGGAGTATACCTCTGTCTACACTGAAAAAGCAATAACACAGCCCAATAATAGGGGGGTCAATAACCCGTCCAAGTGAGAGTCTGAGGTATATTCCGAAATAACGGTGATTGAGCCCGTTATTGTGTAACCTCCACTTTTTGAATGCTTTGACAATCATTCTCTGAGATTTTTATTATTCCGATTCTAACAATGATGGATACTCTCAAGATATAGAACGATTCTTAGGACAAAAACATCGAGAATACATTTGAAGCATCACCTTCTCAAATTCTGCGAGCGAAATCGAATGTAAGCTTAAGGTAGGTGAAATGCAAAGATCATAAAAAGAAAGAGTTTTGACTTAAAGATATTTTTCCAAATCCAAGACATATATTCTTCATGAGAAATTGTTTAACGAACATTTGTCGCGTCATGTTACTAATAACACGAATCTCTTTCGAAATGATACACCCACACATCTCTATTGTGAGCTGAGCTGCAGTACTCTTCCTCTTCTACTTCAATAATTTCCCATGGTTAGGGCAAGTCAAGTGCATTCATTGTCGTTTGAGGCTCCGATACTTCATTCTCTTATTCAGATGACTCTTTACCTCTCTGAATTCGAGACTTTTAAGCGTCATACATGAAAAAGACAAGAAAGTGGCAGTACCACTACTACATGCTAATTACTCTCTCATCCGAAGTAAGATTCATTTTCTTATCTGAAAATTAGAGCCCGATCAAGGAAGGGTTTGATTTAGCATTGTTAATTCTGATAATCTCAAAAGACCTTATTGGAAAATTTCCCGAGTTCTGAATCAGTTCATTTTGATCAAGTCAATTTCTCTCCCTGCCTCCAGAACCACCGGAATGTTGAGCGACTTATTACGACTTATAATCTTATGATGTGAGTAATATGACCGATAGCTCCAGATGATAACAAGTCTGAAATATTGAGCCCAAATCGAAAGATCCAAGAATGCGCTTATTTTTACGCAACCAGGGAGTCTTGAATTGAATTCGTGAAGTTGACATTTCCGTCACATTTGTCATTCGGCACGACCATTCTTTATCTCGCCTGTTTTCACTTACCCTGAGGTTCTCCCTTACTTTCCTCCACAAAAATAATGACAACCATTTTTAGACCCCGTCATCTCCACTTAAGATGCCTGTGCATCTCATCGGGATGGAAACATTCATGTAATTAAATGTTATTTTACCAACCTTAATGATAAGCCAGATTGAGAATTTCTTTTCTAGTTTACCATCTCATCCAAGGAGACGCGAATATGAAAATATCGGAAAAATATCAGAGCGAGGCAACGCGTCTACAAGCTTATGATTGCCATCGGAAACCCACACACCTAGATGCGTAAAATTACCAAAACAAGACGCTTCGTGGGAGGCACCCCATGCTTATCCATTATTCTATTTTCTTTCTGTCTATTTCTATTGTGATTGAGAGGCTTGTACTCTTATCCGATTCCTGTGAATAGTTTTGTTGTATGATGGATTGTTTGCAGATGAAACCTAAAAAAAGTTTACTCAGTCCTCTCGTGTTTCAGGTTGTTTGTCCCAGGTCTACTCATCGAGGCTTAATCTAGCCTTGCTTCCATTAGTTTGGGGAAATCAGAATATCCTAAAGATTTTATCGACTAACATTTATCTTTTTATGCACACTTATAAAACTGAAGGACACGATGACACATAAAGCTACACAGGCCAACCTAAGATTTTTGTGAGATACTTTCTTCAGGCTGAATTATGCATTAGACTTTTTAATTCTATATGGGGTTTTCAAGTCTTCGGCTTCCCAATAGAAACATTGAGCCCAATGTGTTGAATTAAGTATTGGTAGTATATCTCGATATGATCCATATCTGCCTATTTATGCTTGATATTCGCACTACCCCTTTTTCCCACCAAAATCATTCAAAAATATGAAATTTTCTATCGCATAAAATTTTCAAAAATAAAATAACGTGTTTTTGTCAACAATATTGAGATCTTTCTTCTTCTGGGTAGAATAAGATTAAACTTTTGACCGAATCGAGGCTACTAAGGTTGAGCTCTACTTTTATCCTTACCTTTAGCTAAGTGTTCGCGAAAATTCGCGAAGAAACGAAAAATGATAAGTAAGTATGAGTGTGATGATAAAAAATGGATTAGTTTGGAAATCTTTAAAAGCTCATGTATTTAACTTTTGCTTTTTCATCCCATAAAGTTTCTTAACCGGTATTAATATACGAATGCTGTTTTGAGATTAAACTTAAATCAAACAATTTATTCTATGTAAGATAATTAGCAAAAATGAAAGTTTTAGTTCAAATTTAACCATGAAATTTTCAAAAAGAATCTGCCATATATAAAAGTAAAAAAAGAATGATATAGAATGAAATAATGAAAACAATATAAAAAATATAATAATTATAAAACTGTGGGCTGAAAAAATATTACTACCTCTTGCCGCTCCACAACCGATGTGGTAGTCTTTCCTGAAGAAGCCCATAGTTAAGAATAAAAAATCCGAGACTGATAAAATATTAAGCTGCATCTTTCCCAACTGGCTCACAAAACCTATGTTGCAAAAGCCTTCTAAAAGGTCAGGTTACAATTAGCATTAATGTTATGTTTAATATTAAAAATTTGACTTAAAAAAAAATTTCTTTTTATCAAATCAAATTGCTTACGAATTTTTGACTATTCATTTTTATAGCTGTGCATAATCCGAAAACTTGAGTGTTTTTTGAAACCTAAGTCCGTGAGTCCCCGATACAAGTCTCTTGAGTGTTAAAAAGCCAGGTCCACTACCATTAGTCCGCCGGTGGATGTGCCGAAAAGCTAAAAAGTCGCTACAAGGGATGATCTCGCCTTCCAAACTCAATTATTCTTCGGTAGAACGTGAAGCATAGTCATTATGTAAAACCGATGATCCATGGGTGAAAGTCAAAATACGCACATTTACCTAAGAAATAATAATTGTCGGAGTGAAAAGTCAACAAGTTGCAAATAAGCAATGTACATCTTATACTGAGTATTAGCTGTGATTCTCATTTTAAGCTTGGGTTTTGGAGTAAGTGAAAAGTCAGGGACGATGAATTTATCCTAATTGGGGCATTTTCGGATCAAAATGCGTCTTGTTCTATGATCCCTAACAATTATGAAAATAACAAAAGTTGAAATAATCATCAGTTTATATTATTAAAAAAAAATAAAAATGGGAAATTGGGTGTTTTATAACTTGTGATTTTCTTAACTCACCAGCTAACCCGTCTACGCACACTCCTGCCTCCCAGCTCTCCCCCCCCTGCCAACTCCTCACCTCCGACTCTCGCGGACTCTCACCCCACCAACTCTCACGAATACTCACCTCTTCCGCTCCACTCCACTCTCGCCCCCATCTCTCCTACGGAAACCCCAAGTCCCCTAATCTCCTCTCCACTTCGTCCCCTACTCTCTCCTCCACATAGAAAGAACAATAACCTCCTATAGAAATTCTCATCACCTCTCACCGCGTTACCGGTACCACCTCCCCCACTACCGATGCCACAAAAAAGTCTTTGCGCTACTTTCAAGAATTAGCTTGGGGAAGTTTTGAGGTATTTGGTTATAGAGCATATAATATTGCGTGAGGACACACATATCTATAGTTTGTGGAATTTTGAGATATGGTGACAACACAAATCAGTTTTTATATCAAAACTGACCCATAAAAAAAAAATTGTGCCTAAAAAGTTGTAACTTGCTGGTTTTGTCTTTGTGAATTGTGTAGGTACAATATTTCAAAAAATCACAAGAAAACGGTCAAGCCGGACAATCACGACACGAAAGGAAAAAGAATCAAAAACCGGGAGAATGCTATCAAAGGTCAACAAAAGTTCAACCCTTGGTCCAACATTAGTCCAACCACTAAAATGACATAAAACCCAAAAATAACCAAATCAGACCCTAAAGAAAACCCAAATTGCAAAAATTGTCCCTAACCCTAACAGTGTATAACCATCTTTAATATATAAAAAGTTTAACACCCGTTAACCCTTATAACAACACCTTTTTTATATAACCTAAACCGAGCCCACAACCCTACGGCCCAATACTTTTTTATAACCAAAAGCCCAGGGTCAAACCCCATTTCACCTGAGTCAAACCCCAAAACCCATTCCGTTTAATAATTAACGCAGGTAAATCCCATTTACAGTTCATACGTTCCCTCACTTAAACCTCCTCAAGTCAAGGGATAATATTCCAATTAATGAGGTGGCAAGACAATTCAAGTGATAAGGTACAAGTCAGCATCAAAATCGTCATCAAAAGCCTCCTATTGGTCAATCCCCACAAGATAGTACACGGAGCCTTGAGAAGAAACACCCAGGGGAAATGGATAATTTTGCACTATAAATGTGTACAAAAGAAAGCACACGAAGCCTGAACTGAGATTGTATCACAACTAAAGAACGGAATGCCATCGGGCACTCCGAGTGCTCCTCAATCAAAATCAAAACCCTCAAAGATGGCTTCCAATGATTGAAAGGAAGGAAGGGATAGGATGAAATGGAGCGTGTAACAGACTAGACACCTAGAAGCTTCTTTCAAGTGCTATATAAAGACCCCCTCACTCACACAGATGATATCTTCTTTTCTACATTTTTTTTAAATAAGTGATTCTTATCGTAGCCTTTCGTAATTCATTTACTTAAAATGTAAATTTTTTCTTATTAAAAATTTTTGCTAATCTTCATGTTCCAAGTTTGTAATGTAGTTGATGTGATTAATGTGAATTAGACAATGTTGTTCTGTTCTCTATTAATGAAATCATTTTTGCACTTTAACTAAATAATTTTTCACTAGTAAAGCTTTTCACAAATCCTCATACTCCATGATTACTGTTTCACAAGCTCTCATAACTCTTATTAAGCTAGCTTGAGTCTATTAGCTCAAATTGAGCTAATAATAAACATTTAATCTATTTAAACCTTTAAAATCAGACAATTACCCTTGCTTAATGGATTTTGAGCTTTTGGATGATAAGCTTACATAAAGGCTTATGGGACATTTTACTGACTAAATCATTAATAAGCTAAGAGCTTGTAGATAAAGACAAAGCGCATTTGAGTATTGATTTGCCTTTGTTTGGCTAAGGCTTTGTAAGTTATTACTTAGTTCCTTTTCTGTCTTAATTTCCTAGCTTAATAGTGCTTAACTTTTGTTTATTTCTTGCTTATTAGTGATTATTTCAACCTGTTTATGCTATTTGAATAAGTTGATTATCTGTTTTTGATTAATATAGCTTAAATCATAGTTTGCTTCATTTTATCTCGAATTTGTCATAAAAGCAAAAAATATTAGCATAATTAGTAGCTGTTAGATTGGCTTATTTGTTGGTTGTTATAGCTTATTAAGCGTGTAATATAAGTTAGTTATTATCTGGTATCAAACTTTGTTCAATTGAACTCTTCAATTTAAAAGCTAAGATGGTTTAAAAGTGAAATAAGGGGGGATGTTTGGTATAAAGGCAGTATTGAACTACAAGTTAATATTTGTTAGATGCCTTTGATCCTTTAATATCATTTAAATTCCAAAATTGGTTTATAAGTGAAGATATATTAGTTTGATTCGGTGTAGTTCAGATTTCTTATTTCTATTTGTTAAATTTGATATGTGATTTTATTATCTTTCTTATAGCATTAGGAATTAATAGTGTTTAGTTATTAATGTTTTCCTTATATGCTCTTAGTTTGGTGTCAAAAAAGGACTAGATTTAGCTAGATAAGTCTGCATATTAAGAGATTTAAAGTTTTTTGTCTTTTGTGTGCAACTGCATTAAGATAGATAAAAATGCCAAAGTAACATTTTTGTTTAATATAGCTATATTGGTTATAGAAATATAGGTGAAGGACTATAGCATAATTTTTTTTTCAGAGTGTAATTGGAGTTATTAATATTTGATATTCATAGAATAAGTTGTCCTTAAGTCATAAATCATTTTTTTCTATTTGGATTTTCAAAATAAGCTCATAATACTATCTGTTTTTAAGCTGCAAAAGTAAACTTTGTCTTTTCAAATCCAGAGCAAACTTAGAACATTCTGAGTTTCTAGGCTAATTTCATTTAGCTTTTTCATTAAGCACTTAGTTTTCAAAATAATTTTTAAAAGAAGATTTAGGTATATTAATTAGCTGTAGTTTAAGCCTGCAAAAAGTCATCTTTCCCACAAGGATCCAAGAGCTTATTAAAAATTAAGCTCAAAGATCCAAATCGGTCTTTTAGGGTTATTATCTAAACTTAGCTTATTTATTCTCTAAGCTTAGGGCTTGCCTAGTTATTAGTTGCTGTTTAGCTCAATTAGTTATGGTAGCATAATATTAAGCTTATTCGTCTAACTTTAGCTTATTTATACTCCTACTTATTAGTTTTAAAAGAACAACTCCAAACAATTAAGTTAAGTAGTAACTGTTTAGTTTTAAGCTGTTTAACAGCTTATTTAGGGCTTTTCATAAAAAGTTTCTTTTATTAAAAGTGCTTATTTTTAGTTTTTCTATAAATTTTCTTTTGTACGTTTTCAAAAAAAGGGGGGAAGGTGGAAATCGGGAGTGAGCAAGGCTCGAACCCCCGACCTCAACACCCTCTACCCTTTTAAACAACACAACACACACACCCTCTAACCATCGTGCCCTGGGGACTTTTTCATTATACCTTTGCAAAATTTATTATTAGTATACGATTTTCCCTTTTAGCTCTATAAGCTGTTATAGCTTATTTCGTAGCTTATTCGTTAAGCTGTGACCACAAGCTTATTTTTCCTAGGTTTCATAAATTTAGTTCAAGCTATTTTCTGTATTTTTTTAGAATTTTTATAATTAGTTTAGTATTTTTAAACATTTATTTTTATTAAAAACTTTAAAAAATCATAAAAAATAGAAAAATAATCAAAAAAATATAATTCTTTTTTAGAAAATTTTCTTTTATCGTAAAGTTTCTAGGAAAATTAGTTTTGCTTTCGTAGGGTTTAATTTGCAAAATTTCATTTTTTAAAGAACGTGATTCGTTCCCGTTTACATTTTTCGTGTTTTTAAGCTCATTTCAACTCCGTTTTTGTTCTAGTTTTCTTTAAACTTACTTTTTAGTCGATTAGAGTCTATTAAAAAGAAAAATTCATTTAAGGTTTAAATTGGAATTTAGGGTTTTTATAAACTACCGTTTAGGTTCCCGTTTTGCTTTTTAGTTATAGTTGTAATGTCCCTTTATTTGTTTTTGTGCTTTAATTGTCATCATTTGCTTATTTTAATTTGTAGAAGTAGATAATCAAATCAATCTTTGTTCCCAATTCAAATCATTGTCCTAACAACAAATGTGGTTTCAATTTCATAAATCGTTGGGAAATAACGACCCAGGAATAATACTTCCCGGTTAATATCGTATTATTATATATATTATCGTGTGATTTTTCTAACTACCTTTATCCTCAAGGGTAGTTTGGGAATTTTCTATCATACTATATTTTATAATTACGTGTGTTGGTTTTCTACGAATCAGAAAGAAATACATTTTGGTGATTGTCGATGACTATTCAAAATAAACATGGACTCTTTTATGAGAATCCAAATGATGAAACCAGAAGTACTTAAAAGACTTTCTAAAGATGATTCAATGTAAACTTCAAGCTCAAGTTATAACGGTTCTAACTGAAAAAGGCACAGAATTCTTAAACAAGGCACTTCATGCATATGATGTGTCGTTATGTATAGGTAATTTTAAGTTATCAAGTTTTACATTTATATTTTGCCGACTTTACTAAAACACTAACACGTTAACGGGCAGTGTACCCCGATCAGAATGTAGCTATCGTTGGTAATTAGGGGTGTCGATCACACATAAGAGCGAGAGCGATTAATCTTTTATTCTATCAATATTTTGTAACAAATTAAGTTAATTTAAACTTGTTAATTCTAAATATAATTTAAACCTATGCCTAAACCTATGTTAAAAGGGGCTAGTTCTAATGGATAAAAGGGGGTTTTTTTAATAAGTCTGATAGACTGGCACATGGTTGTTCTGATAACTTTAAGATCCATTTAAAACACAATAACACAATACCAGCAATAATCAAAGAGAAAATAGCGTCTAGCCAAATATAAGAAAATTGTATTAACCATGATTAATTCAATTAAAACGCTGGTTTGTTTATTTTAGTGCAATGAGTGATTATTTTAAGGTGGCATATCATTCCAAGATTTAGGTGGTACTTCTTCCTAAAACCTAGACACGTAGAATTCTATCACAATTAAACGCATCTGCATACAAGCACCTATTCGTGATATATAATCTATCTTAGGAGAATTACTACTGGTGGTCTTATAAACCTAGCTCATGAAGGACTTATAACCCACTTTATTACTTGCTTAATGACAATTTATAATCAGAAGTCTACTGTCCAAGACTATTACCTTGTACCGAAGGAATCAGTATGTTATTGTTGATCCGCAGAGGTACCTGCTATCCCAACTTGTTCACATAAACCAAAGATAAAGATAGGGCATTATTTGTGATCCTATTATTCTAGATATATAAATCACTATATTGAGAGTCATCCCGACATCTAGCTAACTTGGTCGATATCACTAGATCCAGCTGAACTATGTGGAAACCATACGATCGTTTAAGCTCAGTTTGATTAGAACTTTAATCTAGGATGAACAATAACAAAGAACAATAGAATGCACAGCGGAATAAACATTAAGAACATTCTTTATTATTGCCTAACAAGGTTTCATCATTATCTTTATACAATGACTACTATAAGCCCCAATTCTACGTGATCAATCATAAAACGTATAATCTAAACTATAACAAGGAATCAAAGATCCTTGAGGCTAAACCAACCAAACCCTTAACCCTAACGGAGGAACAAAAGAAAGAGCACAACAGAGAGTAAGGGATAAAGATAAAAGGCAGTCCTAGCAAGAAATTGGATAGGAGGGGGTGGATAAGGTTTTGCTCATACAATTAGACTTAACGCCTAGAACACAACACATACACACACACACTTATCCTGTGTTTTTACATCTTATTGACACACCAATAACTATATCTAGTGATCTCTTAATATATAGAGTCCATCTAGATTAAAGGAAAAACATAATTGTATAAGGAAACTAAATCTTTTAATTCTTTAATAAACTTCATCTTTACTATCAAAATCATATCTTTTGGAATCTTTTATCTTTTGTAGAATATCCTCCAAAAAATGCGTATATATCTATTACAACACTTTTTCTACCGAAACTAAACTAATAACGATACAAAAACTTCTGAAAATGTAAAGAAATGATCCGAAACTACTACAACTCCTTCCGAGAATGATAAAACACTTCTGAAAATGCAAACTCCACAAGAATTCGTCAAATCAAATCCAGTAGAATACTCGATAACGTGCAAATACTCGAAATAACTGCCAAAATACTACTCGAAAGCTCAAAAATCTCAACCGAATTCACCGAATTGCATCGTGAGGTTCTCGGACGTGTAAAAAACTCACAAATCGAATCACTCTAATTCTCTAATGGCGTATGATACCACTTGTTAGGTCTTGTTTATCTTGAATCATACATGATCATCAATGAAAGCTTAGAGAGAATAGTAGAGGAAGGCAAGTATTTAATTTTCAAATATTATAAAATGGAGGGAAAAAGGAAAAGATTATTACAAGGCTTAACCCCCTAATGGTGATTAAGAGGGGTATTTATAGGAGAGGGAAGGAAGCTTCCCTTCCTTTATTTTTCTAATGTTTCACTTCTAGTCCCTAGACTTTGGTAATTATGTTATTTCTTACTTTTAACATAATAAACCTTATTACAAGCTACATTATTCTTAACAAAATAAAGACTAATGACTAAATATAATAAAACTACATAATTGACACTTTTCTTGAACCTAACAATCTCCCCCTAAGGTTCGATTATTCTGGGCGTTCCCTTCGTGGTCCAAGTGGTCTTCCATTCACATACATCTCCCATCTTCTCATTTGGTTGCGATACTTCAATCTCACTTTAATTTCTTCTTCAAACAATTTCAAATACTCAACCTTATCTTCAGTAAGATCTCTTTGTTTATAGCCATACTTAACATCATTATTGTAACTCTTTAGACCTTCTAATGCTTTGTTTAGTGTTGCATCACAAAACTTATGAATCTCTGAATGTCTCATCACCCTTTTCTCTTTCATGCTATTCTTGTATATTATTCCATGCACGGGCTCATAGATGATGGAGAACATTTTGTATTTTTCAATTCCTAGGAAAGATATTGTTGGTGCAGTAAGATTAACCTTCTGTTGATAGCTTTTTGTTCCAAGTTGAAAGTCATGCACTCTTTCCCATATCACTGAGCTTTTGATAAAAACTGATAAAGACCACAGCAGACCTGTTTTTGCATAATCGGGTACCTTGCCATTCATGATCAGCAAGTAGATATCCTCAATATCATTATTATTAAGATTCTTGTAATCAGACTCGGTAATTGACACTATGCACTCATTGGATCTTCTTGCAACTATCTCTGTGATGAACTTGTGTTCATGGCCCAGTTCCCAGTACGTCTTGATAACTTAAATGATCTTTGAATTCGAATAAACAACTTCCTTTGGTTTTCCAGGCTCTTTTTGCCTTTTTATGTAGAAGATCTTTGCATGAGGATTCTTTCAATGTTCAACACCATACCGAGCATAAGGATTAAATTTCTTTACACACTTATTCACCCATCTGGAAGTCCGTTCTTCGATATCAACATCATTGAAAATAATTGCAGGAAACTTGTGAAGTGACAACACTATCTTCTCAGGCCTTGGATTTCCTTTCTTCAAATACAAAAGATCTTGATTTATCAGAGACAATGCTGGAGCTTCATGATCATGCTGGAGCTTCAGGATCTCTTTGACAGCTTTGAACTAGAGGTGTGGTCTTTCGTGGATGTAGAGATGCAAGAATTTCCTTTCTGCTTTCCCAAACAATGTCACTTTTTAAGAAATTTTTCATCTGATCAATATGATATTGATGCTCATCTCCAGAAGTACATCTTTGTCTCAACATCTTATCAGCAATTTTCTTTAGCTCTGCCTCATTAATAGTCAGTGACACTTCTTTCATAATGTCTTGTGATACTTGCTTCGTCGGTATTTCATCATCATCAGAAGCATACGACTCAATCCAAAAATCATAATCATCAACATCTTCAACTTGCTTTTGATTACCTGAAGATGATGGACTTTGTTCACTTTCATTAACCTGTCCAGATGACTCTCCAGTCACATATGCTTCGTACTCAGATGTCTTCTGCCGCTTTGCACTATTCTCCCCCTCAAGAGGAGCATCATCATGAGACTACTACAACTCCTTCCGAGAATGGTAAAACACTTTCGAAAATACAAACTCTATAAGAATTCGTCAAATCAAATCCAATAGACTACTCGATAACGTGCAAATACTCGAAATAGCTGCCAAAATACTACTCGAAAGCTCAAAATCTCAACCGAATTCACCGAATTGCATCGTGAGGTTCTCGGACGTGTAAAAACTCACAAATCGAATCACTCCAATTCTCTAATGGCGTATGATACTACTTGTTAGGTCTTGTTTATCTTGAATCATACATGGCCATCAATGAAAGCTTAGAGAATTGGATTGATTCGATTTGGGTCTTGTTTATCTTGAATCATACATGGTCATCAATGAAAGCTTAGAGAGAATAGTAGAGGAAGGCAAGTATTTAATTTTCAAATATTATAAAATAGAGGGAAAAAAGAAGAGATTATTACAAGGCTTAACCCCCTAATGGTGATTAAGATGGGTATTTATAGGAGAAGGAAGGAAGCTTCCCTTCCTTTATTTTTCTAATGTTTCACTTTTAGTCCCTAGACTTTGGTAATTATGTTATTTTTTACTTTTAGCATAATAAACCTTATTACAAGCTACATTATTCTTAACAAAATAAAGACTAATGACTAAATATAATAAAACCACATAATCGACACTTTTCTTGAACCTAACACACTTGTAGTGGCAAAATAAAATAAGAAAGGAGCAAACAAAAATGCTATTTATGCAAAAATGCAATGTGATGTATGCAAAGTACAAGTGTGTCAAAGATATTACACACTATATTCATAGATGTAAGAATCTATGCTAACACATTTTGCTCTATAAAAGAAAATACAAAAATTGTCATGAGGAATGAAGTTCAAAATTAAGGATGCATTATATTCTTTTGTATCTTCCTCGACATGCATTATACATATATTAGTGCAAGATAATCACTAGCCATAACATAAGTTTATGAGCAATAATTATAATATTTTTGGCATGACCGATTACACCATCTCGAGTCATTAATGATGCGAAAACTATAGAAGAATAAGATTCTTCAATCTAATGCTGTTATCTCTCAAGTGAAGTTGATTATTAATATATCAACTAGAATGGGGACTCAATCCTTTAATTTTCTAGAAAGAAAACAAATGGATATATGTAGTCATACAAATCCATTGTATGAATCATTTAGAGTTTAAAATTGAAGTATCGTCAAAATGGTCATCAAATCGCAACCTCAAGTTAGCATGACTAATAGCTCAAAATGAGCCTAACATTCTAGAGTAAGTATTTCATCATGAGTATCCGATGAATTACTTCTAAATTTTCAATGATATTGAGAGAAACTTTTCGTTGTTGTATGGGGCCATATTATAATATACACAACAGCAAAATTAGCATCATGCCAATATGTTAATATAAATCCTCCCTTTTATAATTGGTTTTGGTTTTAAACCAAACATATCATATTTTAGTTTTTTTTTTTTGCAAATTACCCCCACCTAAATGCACATATACGGGATATAGAAGAAGGATAATTCCTTTAGGAGGAGAGAAGTAGCTGCAAATTCAGAATGAATTATCATATTCTATTGATCCTCGAAAGAAATTTTATGAATTTATTATTCAATGGATAATCTAATAGCCATACATAAACATTGGCCAAAAACAAAATTTCAGCTACTCATGCTCTGATTATAAGTTGTCCCTCACGAACACTATTTAATTATGACATGCCTCAAGCATGGTAGACTAATCGATTCCAAATAAAATCCTCGATGAAAAATATAGAGCATGAAAACAAGATGGTTGTTCGAGGTATAAAACACCCCATGATAGTCTCATAAAGAGACACTAGACATTAAGGTTCCAAAGAACCTCAGTTAGCTAATGAGATCTCAATAAATTATATCTTGTCTTGAATTATATTGAATCAAAACAAAACGACGTCGATAAATTTGTCTACATACAATATATTGCTTACTATTATGCATGATGAGAATCAGATATCAATTAATATCCAAATGTGCGCTCAACGAAATAATTGGCCAACATAAAAAGACATAGTATCTTGCAAATACTAAAAGTATTGAAACGGGAAGTTCACACACGTCAATGTGTAAAAATCTATTGGATATACATCGGTCTTTGTACGAAACCGAAATAAGAGCTCTAAAGTTATGTGCTTTAATACTTAAATTGTGAAATAAATAGATTCACAAAACAATAAGTTGATTATTAAGAGATATATTTTCTCGGGGTGGATGTAAATATCTTGTTGATATTTTATGAGATAAGTATTTATATTTTCCTAAAACGGGGTTTAATAGAGCTCTCATATTCTACGAAGGACATGTAATGCCTCAAGCATGGCTCACAAATTCAACTTTCAAAAACAATTAATAAAGTTCTCAATAACTTTATTTGATCAAATTGAATGAGTCCTTAGATGGATCAAAATTATTTTAGACGCATATAATATAAATTGTTTTTGCACATGTCTCTAAGGAATGATTGGTCCTCAAGTACCATACATAAGTGCAATTAAGGTTTTGATGTTAATTATGCAATTAATATGTGTCATGAGAGTGTATTTTTCTCTTTTAATATTTGTATGCGCATTGTATATCTTCCATCCAATGCATTTAATATTGAGTTGGAAGCTACACATATATTTTGTCATTTTTACAGGACTTATTTTTAACATCAACAATTCGGTGAACTTCATTACAAAGTTGTTGCCAACAAAAGTATTCGAGCAACTCGTTTAGAAGATTGACACGCAATGCTTGAAATATCTACATTAAATTGAGGAGGAGCATTATGCGCACTGTTGGTCCTTTGGAATCTGATATAAGGTTTATCAAATTAAACTAATCGGATTCCATGACAACGAAGTGAGTTTTAAACAATATATAAAGAATATAGAGAACACGTTTAAAACACATAGAAGTACTTTTCAACGTATAGGTTCTTGTTAGAATTAAATAAAGAATCTATGACACACCTTGCTTGCGGAATAACAAGGTGGTTGAATGACAATTGGGGTGTTATCTCATTCGAACTTAAACACTAACCAAAGTTAAGAGAGTAAGAAAACAAACTACTTATGACTAAACTAAAGCTTCAGCTTCAGTAGTACCATTCAGTTTGTTTGAGAGATAAATGAACTCTTTAATGTGTATCACATTAATTAGAAGAGATAGCATTTACTCTGTGATTCCCTTTCCTTTTATAGGCAAAGGGATTAGGGTTTACCAGTTTAACCTAATCTACATAACAAGCATTAAATGGGTGGTTGAGCTACCATTTAATGCACGTTTACTTTCTAGTACTAGGTATAGTCCTTTGAGGAAAGTTGTTGTACTTTTATACCAACTTTAGAAGTAACATTTCCTAAAGAGATTGCTTTATTCCTTTTGACATAAAGCAATCTTTTTCCCACATTGTAAAGCTTCTAGAAGTGAAACAACACGTTTCAACTTCTATTAAGGAGATAGACAACGTTCAGCTTGGAATTGTTAACCAAGCTGAACTAAAGCTCTTTTTAAAAGTCCTACTTTAGTTTCTGTATCGCTACATACACTGAAGTGAAGATACTTCCCAATCTTCTAAGGACCTGAAGAGCTGACGCTGAAGAAACTTCAGAAACAAAACGACGTTGATAAATTTGTCTACATACAATATATTGCTTACTATTATGCATGATGAGAATCATATATCAATTAATATCCAAATGTGCACTCAACGAAATAATTGGCCAACATAAAAAGACATAGTATCTTGCAAATACTAAAAGTATTGAAACGGGAAGCTCACACACGTTAATGTGTAAAAATCTATTGGATATACATCGATTTTTGTACGAAACCAAAATAAGAGCTCTAAAGTTATGTGCTTTAATACTTAAATTGTGAAATAAATAGATTCACAAAACAATAAGTTGATTATTAAGAGATATATTTTCTCGAGGTGGATGTAAATATCTTGTTGATATTTTATAAGATAAGTATTTATATTTCCCTAAAACGGGGTTTAATAGAGCTCTCATATTCTACGAAGGACGTGTAATGCCTCAAGCATGGCTCACAACTTCAACTTTCAGAAACAATTAATAAAGTTCTCAATAACTTTATTTGATCAAATTGAATGAGTCCTTATATGGATCAAAATTATTTTGGACGCATAATAATTTATATTGCATTTTGAGCAAATTGTCTCTAAGGAATGATTGGTCCTCAACTAGCTACCATACCATCAAGTGCAATTGAGGTTTTGATGTTAATTATGCAATTAATATGTGTTATGAGAGTGTATTTTTCTCTTTTAATATTTGTATACGCATTGTATACCTTCCATCCAATGCATTTAATATTGAGTTAGAAGCTACACATATATTTTTTCATTTTTGCAGGACTTGTTTTTAACATCAACAATTTGGTGAACTTCATTACAAAGTTGTTGCCAACAAAAGTATTCGAGCAACTCGTTTAGAAGATTGACACGCGATGCTTGAAATATCTACATTAAATTGAGGAGGAGCATTATGCGCACTGTTGGTCCTTTGAAATCTGATATAAGGTTTATCAAATTAAACTAATCGGATTCCATGACAACGAAGTGAGTTTTAAACGATATTATATTGAAGAATATAGAGAAAACACACTTTAAAACACACAGAAGTACTTTTCAATGTATAGCTTCTTGTTTAGAATGAAATAAAGATCTATGACACACATTGCTTGCGAATTCAAATAACAAGCTGGATTGAATTGACAGTTGGCGGTATTATCTCCTTTTCGAACTTAAACACTAACCAATGTTAAGAGAGTAAGAAAACAAAAAATCTACTTATGACTAAATGAAGCCTTCAGCTTCCAGCTAGTACCGTTCAGTTTGTTGAGAGGATAAATGAACTTCTTTAATGCTGCCATCTCTCTTAATTAGAAGAGAAGCATTTACTCTGTGATTCACTTTCCTTTTACAGGCAAAATGGATTAGGGTTTACAAGTTTAACCTAATCTACATGGCAAGCATTAAATGGGTGGTTGAGCTACCATTTAATGCACGTTTACTTTCTAGTACTAGGTTTAGTCCTTTGAGGAAAGTTGTTATACTTTTATACCAACTTTAAAAGTAACATTTCCTAAAGAGATTGCTTTATTCCTTTTGACATAAAGCAATCTTTTTCCCACATTGTAAACCTTCTAGAAGTGAAACAACACGTTTCAACTTCTATTAAGGAGATAGACAACGTTCAGCTTGGAATTGTTAACCAAGCTGAACTAAAGCTCTTTTTAAGAGTCCTTCTTCAGTTTCTGTATCGCTGCATACACTGAAGTGAAGATACTTCCCAATCTTCTAAGGACCTGAAGAGCTGACGCTGAAGAAACTTCAACGACTCAAATTGAAGGACTTCAGCTTGAGAAATACTTAGGGGATTTTATGTTTAAATCCACTGAAAGACTGAAGGGCTCAGGAACTGAACCCAACAATCTTCCCCTATTTGAATATACAAATAGCCTAAGTTAAATTCGTTGGTATATAGTGAGCAAAACAACTTCTTCTTACACAACTGATATAAATTGAACTACAATGAATTGATACCTTTCATTTCTAACTTTTATTTTACAATACAATACAAAAGATATTTTTTTTCAAAATATTACATTCTACTATCTCACCTGCTCAATGACTCTCATTTGCTTGAGTGGATTCAGGTTTCTCTTATCAATTTTAGCAAGCAGAAGAGAACTGAAGGTCCTGGCATGATCATCAAGCCCTGGACATTGGTGAAGTCTAAAGAAAATTTCGTGTATAATATATTACATGGTGTTTGAGAAATCTCTAAAGTCTTCAATGGTAACAAAATCCTGTCTGTGATATGAGTTAAACAAAATCATACCTAGGACAGGTTCATTAAGCACAGTACCAGCTGGATGATCTTTATACTGAACTGATGAGTTGAGCCTTTTATTAGCTCTTTTAAAAAATCATGTAATGTCTTCAGCCATGCTTTCTTTTCTTGTTTGAAGATCATTCAGTATATCCAAAGGATCCTGTTCACTTAGAGGTCTATCCAAGTCGATTCCTAGTTCGGCTTCAGTTGTACGGAGATAGTCCATTCTTTCCTGTATTTGCTTGTAGATAGAAGTCCACCATTTACCTTTTTTGTTAGGGCAAGATGTAACAACTTTTCTCCATTCACCTAGATGTAAATCACTGGCTTTGAACTCAGTAATGATTTCACTTGTATCATCCTCTCTGTATACTTTCAAGGTAATTGGACCCTTTCTGGTCAAGATATTACAGTTGGTGATTCTTGATTTTGCTCTTTTGTTTAGCATTTTATCACAGTATCTGTCATACTGTAATTTGTCATTATAGTACTTGTTCACCACTTCAGGTCCAAGAAGATCAATCAGCTCTTTTTTCTTTATTTCACCTTCACGTCTGGCAGCTTCAGCTTTGACATCTTCTTCTATTTTCTTTTGTGCACTAATTTGTTCTTTAGTTAAATGGACATGTTCTCCATCTTTAGTGACAAACTTAAACCTTTTTAATTCCTTTTTCTTAGAGGATTCAACCGTGGAACCAGGCACATGTGTTGTCTCATTATCAGAATCACTTTCTGTACTCTCTTCTTCAGCATCCATTGAAGACATAGCCTTTTTTCCCTTGTTTATCTTTGTTTGCTCCCTCTTGGGTTGAAAGGAGCTTTCTGGTGGATTTGAGAGGAAGGAAGATTGCATGTGAGTAGTGGTTGTGATGATTGGTGGAATATGTGGTGGTGTTATTTCAGGTTGTGTTTTGATCAGGTTTTTCCTTTCAGCATTCTTTTTAGCTCTTCTTTGAAAAAGCTAGGAGATTGTTGCTTGATTTGTGTTCTTCTCCCCCTCGGCAGGCATAGTGTCAGCTTGGCCTGCTAAAGGAACACCTTGATCTCTAGCTTTTGATGAGGCAGAATCGAAAACCTGAGCGAACTTGTTCAAATCTTTTGTGACATTTAACAAGAGACCGAGAAGGGCATCCACTGTTTTTAGCTTAGCTTGAACTGATGCAACCTGTACTGGTAGTGAAAGAAATTCTGCTGGAAGTTCCCACTGAAGAGTCTTCAGTTCAGCAACTTGTGATGTAAGACTGGTGACAATCTTTGTAAAGTCTTCCAGTTTGGAAGGAATGTCTTTTAAATCTCCTGGTAGCTCAAGCTCTAGTTCATGAACTTCTTGCTTTAACCCTTTTACTTCTTTAGTCAGTTCATTGAACTTGGAGAGAAGATCCTTCAGCTCAGTTGGTAGTGAGTTGCTAAAGTCATGAGCAGATAAAATCTTTGAAAATTCAGCAGTAAGAGACTTTACCAGAAGCTCATTGAGTTGTCACACATTGGGAAAGGAGGGTTGAGCTTTCAGTCTAGTGATTTCAGCTTCAGCTATTGTCTTCTCAGTTTCTAGTGTATGCTTTTGAGACTAGAGAAGAAAAACTTGATTTTTGAGTTCTTAAAACTGAATGGACCTTGGAGATGGAGGTATGGAAGCTGAAATGTCTTCTGTTTCATCATTTATGGTAAAATGATTTTTTTTCATTCTTGTCTTCCTCCTCATCCTCTTCACTATTATCAACCACAATGATAGGATCATCTTCTGGAGATTCTAGGTCCTTTGAATAAACTTTGACATTAGGCACCAGCTTTGCCAGATCTTCAAGCTTAATTGCTCCAAACTTGATTTCTTCACTTGTCTTTGCAACATTACTTGTTCCTGTTTCAGGTGTAGTGATGACAGTTTCCAACCCATCACTAACAGATTTGGTTTTGTTACTACTGAGTTGGGGGTTGGCTCTTGCTTTACTGGTGACCCCTAAAGAGATTGAGCCACCAGTTGCTTATTGGTCCTCTTTATGCATTCCAGTATCTACAGGTGTAGAAACTGGAGGCTGGCTTGGGTTTGAGTCTATGGCCAAGCTGGACTCTTTTATTTTCTTAGAATGGCCAGTTTTGGAACCGGTGAGTGGTTTAGAGGACCCACCTTTTGTTGCCTCTTTGCTGAACACAGAGGGTTGTTTTGAAGAAGTTGAATGCTTCTTGTGTCCAGGTTTAACTCTAGGCTTTCTACCTTGGGGAACCCTCTCAGTATTAGAAGAGGGCTTGGGAGCTTTAAACACCACTGGCTTATCTGCAGAGCATATAGCCAACACATGGGTTGTGAAGGGAGGTTCTTCAGGTTGGTTGGGGTTCAGTGCCCAATTGTTGACACTAAATACTTGAGTAGGGTAGAGATTTACTTCACCATCTCTATATTCCTCCTTCATCTTGTGCATAATCAATAGAGATAGAAATCGAGTGTAGGGAACAACTTTTTCCCTTTGTTTCTTCTTCAACTTGATGATGATATCCTCCCAGAATATGTTAGCATAGTTTATGTTAATGCCGTTGGCTAGACTATACAGGATAATAGCATATTTGTACGTAATTTGATCAAATCCTCTATTTTTACCCCCTAAACATTGGATTATTTATGCCATTAGTAGCCTCCACCTAGGAGGAAGGAGGCTCTTCCTGAGAGTTCCTTTGGAGGAAACTTCTTCCCCATAGCCAATAGTGGGAAACCACTGCCTAACTACATCAATGGATGGTGGTGTAACATATTCACTAGAGTGAGGAAGGTAATGTGCACCAATGGCATTTCTAAAGGTGTTTACCCCTACTTCTCCATAAATACCACCAGTGAGAATTGAGAAAGAAACCTTAGAGTTTTCAAGATCTATAGTTGAGTACCAAAACTCAGCTAGGTATTCCTTGTACATGTTTAGAGATCTGGTAAATGGTTTTCTAAGGCAACACTTGGAAATGAAATCAGAAACACATTTGAAATAATCCTTGTTGTTGTGTTCTGGGTATAGAAGAGCAACCTCATTGTTTGTGTAGAGGAGGATGTCTTCAAGATTGAAGCTTACCTAGTTAGCAGCAACAAAAGGTTGTTCTTGTTGTGGATGATTTTGTTCTTGTTTTTCCATTTGATGTGATTAGGGTTTTGATGATTTAATTTGTTTTTAGTTTTTTTTTGTTATTGGTGAGAGGATTTGTTGGTTTTAAGATGTGATTTGTGAATGGTGGAGAGGGTTTATATGATTTGTAACTTTTTACCTTTTCTTTTGAGGAATTGATAACTGCTGAGTGGAAGTAATGAATTTTGTAAGAAGTTTTAGGGTTTGTTTTCAACATGTTTGCTAAACTTTGTATTAAATGAAAGTCAGCAAAGCATGCATCTGATACCTAGAATAGTAAACAGCCATCTATTCACAGAAAAAGTAGGTGAGAGAAAGATGATGGGGTCATTTTAACTTTTGGATGTCCTATATTCATATATTTTAATTGAACAACTTCTTTGAAAAGGAAATTATTTTAATAAAATAATATTACTTTTGAGGATCATATTTGTTTTAAAACTGACATTGAGATTGATGTTTGAAAAAGCTGAACTAGGTTCAGGTTTGGTGTTATGTTATGCTGAACAGATTATTGTAATCTTCATCATCATCGATCTTCCAGCAAAGGCGACAAAACCCCAAATGCTCATGCAAATCCATGAACGAGATATATGTGATTGCTCAGTTACTTCACTCGAGAGAAAGCTGAAGACTTAGATAAATCATTTTATAAACTGAACTGAAGAAAATGAATCAGTTTTGTTTAGTTTCTAAGTTGACCAATATTTGTGCTCCAACGAAGGCGACAAAATCATACATGCTCATGCAAATCCGTGAATGAGACATATATGATTGCTTAGTTACTTCACTTAAGCAAGCTAAAGGTTGTATGCAAAAACTAAACTGGCACAATATATGAAAATTTGTTCAGTTTTGGATAAAAGCGCTGAACCTTTAGTTTTCTTCAGTCAGTACTGATGCTTCAGGTTTTGAATCAATGTTCAGCATGCCTAGTACATCAATCAATCATTTAAAAGATGGCTTATCTAGAGGCTTGATGAAGATATCAGCAGGTTGATATTGAAAGGGAGTGAAATGAAATTCAATGTCCCTTATTGAATATGATTCTTGATCTGATATCAATAACCTTTTAGGTACCTAAAAATTCTCTTAACAGAACTAAGGTGGGATTCCTTATGTTTGCTTGATGCCTTTTAGAGAGATCAGTTAAGAATTGAATGTCATGTCTGCTTGTAGTTTGGTTTGTTTGTGATCCAATCATACCTTTATACTAAGGCTCATTTACAGCTTTGCTATTGAGATCAGGTCCTAACATGTTAGAGGGCATAATTGGAGTATTCATTGATGAACCAATTTTGTCATACATTCTCGGCAGCTCATTGATATATCTTTCTTTGTTGATTGAAATGCCTCTTTCAGATTGTTTAATCTGAAATTTGAGGAAGTAGGTGAGGACACCTATCATGCTTATTTCATATCTTTGAGTTATCAGTTTATCAAACTGTTTGCATACCTTTGTGCTTGGTGCACTCAAGGATAATATTATCAACACGAATTTGTACCAAAATCACATTTGTTTAAGTTTTGTAGATAAACAGTGTTGTCTATCGTTCCTCTTACAAAGTTGTGTTCAGTGATATAGGTTGAGAGAGTTTCATACCATGCTTTTAAAACTTGTTTAAGTCCATAAAGGGCTTTATCTAATTTTGTAGACATGGTTGATGAATTCACTCTATCTCAAAACCTAGAGGTTGTTTGAAATATACTTTGTCTTTTAGTTTACCATTGAGGAATGTATTATTGACATCTATTTGATAAACTATGAAGTATATGTATGTGGTAAGGCAAGAAAGATCCTAATTGCTTTAAGTCTAGAGCAGGATTTTATCATGATTTATGCCTTATGATTACAATGCCAGGTTCTTTCTTTATTAAAAAGAATTGGAATTGTATCATGTGCTGAAGTATCTTCCATTTGGAGAGGATAAGAGTTCAGAGATCTGAACATCTTCAATTTTGTGAGGTTATCAAAGAAATTAGTTTTTATTGGTGTGTTTTATTTGTTCAGACTGATCATCATTAATGAGTTCATCAGTTTGAGACGGATGATCATTTTGGATCATTTTGATCAATTTGATCATCTTGACCATATTGGTCAGGTGAGATTTCTGCTTTAATAACAGTGGATTTTTTCATAAGGATTTATGAAGAATTCTGAGTTGTTAAAAGCATTTATGTGTTCATGCTGTGGAACATTTACTTTCCCTCTTTTTTGAAAACTATACCATAACCATAACCTTCAGTGATGTATGTGGAGTTATTTTCATACATTCCTTCAGGTCCTGGTACATCCTATATTTGTGCATGTAATATATGTTTTGAACGACAGTTGTTCAAATGTGATAAGGATTCTCTGATGTTACACTGCACAAAACAGGATCAGGATGGTTAGTTTTGTTTAAAAACCCACCTTTTAGTGAGACTCTTTGATCTTAGAGCACTTGATGAACCAGTCTTACTTGCTTTGAAAGACTCAACATTCTTAGCTTGAAGAGCTTCTCTTTTCCTGAACCACTCAATGTCATTGTGATCATATGTGGTATGAACATTGCTACCACATGTTTCACAGTTCTTTATGATATGTTGAGGGTTTCTAGGTTTGATTCCTCTTCTTAGAGAAATAATCCTGTTATGACCATGAGTATCATGATCATAGCTTCCACATATTTCACATATGGGATAGTATACACAATCATCAGATTTATGATCATTATATCCACAATGTATGCAGGAAGAAAAGGTATTGCTGGCCTTGCAGGTCTGGATCTTGAGGAAGATTCACCTTGACTAGTATGATACAGATTTATATTCATGGAAGACATAAATTCAGCATGATCACATGTTCTGTGATTTGTTCTCTTGCACTTTTTACAAAACAAAACTTCATAACAGTTCTCAGAGAGATGATTGTTTTGTCCACACAGTTCACAATTCATTTTGAATTGGGTTTTGTATTTGTTTTGAAGTGCATTGGGAGGAACCTGTTGAGAATTCTTATTTTTGAAGTAAGATGATTTATTCTTGCTAATTTGTAATCTAAGTTCATTTAGTTCTTTCATTACAATAGGTAAGGGAGGATCATCTTCTATATTCACATTTTTTTAACTTACCAGTAGGAGCTGAGTTAGTTTTAGAAACTGAAGAACTTTTGTTGCCTCTAGCAAGAGCTGAGGAAGGTTAATTTATTGTGATACCTTTTAAAGTTTCAGCTTTGAATGTGGATTTTAACTTCAAAATTGATTTGATAGTCTTTGGTCCATAAACAGGTTCATTAACAGTCAGCTTCTCCAGTGAAGGAAGGGGGTGCTACAGACTGAAGATTCATCAACTGAATCATAATTAGTTGCTGAAGAGTCAGAGACAACAACTAAATGGTCAGTTGTGTTTCTTTGTGACTCATTTGAGGGTACCTTACCAGTATCATGATTTGACAGAGTAGAATCTTCATCTTCAAATAACTTAGGTATATTACTACCAGTAATAGATATCTCTGAGTTATCTGCAGAAGACTTTACAAACACTGGGTCTTTTAGCCCAGAGCTGGAGGTATCTTCAGTAAGTTGGTCAATTCCTAAGATTTTCTTCTTTTGAGTAGGAATTTGTTCATTGATACACTAATTAACTTTATTAGAACTGTTTAGCCATGCTTCTATAATAGAAGTTAGCTCTTTCAGTTCATTTCTTAAGTTTTGATTCTCTTTGAGAATCTTAGTGTTTACATGCTGCATGGTAAGAAGATCAAGCTTTGCTTGCTTTAACACCAAAAGCTGTTCTTTGCATATGTTTAGTTCTTGAACAAGATTTCTATGTTTTGACATGAGATTGTTTCTTTGTTCTTCAACATAGTTTAGATCAATACACAGATAATCTAGAAAGGATTTTCTATTATCATTATCTTCCATTTCAAGAAGAGTTTATACCTTTTTCATAGAGATCTTAATCCATTCACCATTTCTTGCACTTTCTTTGCCAGCAGAAACTCTTTCTTCATCAGCAAGAGCCATAAGAGCTTTTACTTCAGTTACATCATTGTCATCAGATGACACTTCTTCTTCATCCCAATCATATGATTCAGCAATTAGACCTTTGTTTTTGCTTGAGGATGGACTAGGAGCTGAGGCATTGGAACTGAGGAGGGCTGGTTTAGCTTTAACTTTGTCGTACTTGGCTTTAAAGTCTTTGGTATGCCTCGGTTCAGGTTTGTGTTCAGATAAATGGAGAAGTTTTGGTTGAAAAGGTGACTGATATGAAGGAACTGATATCTTTGACCAACAGTCTTTTGCAAAATGACCCTTCTTGCCACATTTATGGCATTTAGTTTGGTCAGTTGCTTTTGCACTGCTAAATCTTTGAGTACCATTTTTGAAAAACCTTTTAGATTTGGCTAAAAGAGTTCTTGCTTTGTATTCTTCTTCAAGGTCATTCATGTACTCTTGACTGCTTCTTGAATCCTTTTCATCATCAAGACTATCTTGAAAGTCCTGGACAATAGAGGAAGAGAAAAAGGCAGTTGACAGTGAAGTTGTAGGGACAAGATTTTTCTCTTGGTTAGTATCATAAATATTGTTTATAAGGTTTTTTCATATTTGAGTTTACCAAATAGAGAAGCATGCTCAGATTCTTTCACATGATTTGTGTTTCTAAGACTTTGACAGAAAGCTAGCCACTTCTTTGGTAACCCATTTATACAACCTGTATTTATCTCAAGCTTTGAAAGTTTAATGCCATCATTTACTAGTTCATTCATCAAGGCTTTATCTGGTGAAAGTTTGTGTTAGAGATTCACCTTCTTTGAATTTAAAGGTGTTATAGCACAACTTCAGGTCCATAACCCTATTTTCTTTCACATCAGAGGGCCCCTCATGATATAATATCAGGTCATCCTAAGTAGATTTTACAGTTAAGCAATTTATGACAGAGTTTATTTGGTTATCTAGAAGCACACACATAATGAGACTTTTAAGTCGCTGATCTAAGTTAGCAGCTTTTCCTTCCTCAGGTGTCCATTGTGTCTCTGGCTTCCTTTGACCAACTGCCATAGAGATATAAGGACCGTTTAAAATGATGTTTTCAAATTGAGATTCAATACCAATGATATGGCACATGAACCTCTTTTTCTAATAGGTGAAATTTTCCACCTCTAGTACATGAGCGACATCTAACTGGCCACCCTTGTATTTTCTACTGCTGCCATTTAAGATGGATCTTGATTTTAAAAATCTTTGAGCCTTTATATATCATTTTAAAGGGATTTTATAAACCAGAAGGCTCTGATACCACTTGTTGGTCCCTTGGAATCTGATATAAGGTTTATCAAATTAAACTAATCGGATTTCATGACAACAAAGTGAGTTTTAAACATATATATATGAAGAATATAGAGAATAAGTTTAAAACACAGAAGTACTTTTCAACGTATAGGTTCTTATTAGAATCAAATAAAGAATCTATGACACACCTTGCTTGCGGAATAGAAAGGTGGTTGAATGACAATTGAGATGTTATCTCATTCGAACTTAAACTCTAACCAAAGTTAAGAGAGTAAGAAAACAAACTACTTATTACTAAACTGAAGCTTCAGCTTCAGTAGTACCGTTCAGTTTGTTTGAGAGATAAATGAACTCTTCAATGTGTATCACATTAATCAGAAGAGATAACATTTACTCTGGGAATCATTTTCCTTTTATAGTCAAAGGGATTAGGGTTTACAAGTTTAACCTAGTCTACGTGGCAAGCATTAAAAGAGTGGTTGAGCTACCATTTAATGCACGTTTGCTTTTTAGTACTAGGTACAGTCCTTTGGGGAAACTTGATGTACTTCCATACCAACTTTAGAAGTAACATTTTTCAAGGAGATTGCTTTATTCCTTTTGACATAAAGCAATCTTTTTTCGCCTTGTAAACATTCTAGAAGTGAAACAACACGTTTCAACTTCTGTTAAGGAGATAGACAACGTTCAGCTTGAAATTGTCAACCAAGCTGAACTGAAGCTCTTTCCATGAGTCCTTCTCCAGTTTCTGTACCGCTGCATACACTAAAGTGAAGATATTTCCCAATCTTCTAAGGACCTGAAGAGCTGACGCTGAAGAAACTTCAGCGACTCAAACTGAAGGACTTCAGCTTGAGAAATGCTTAGGGGATTTTATGTTTAAATCTACTGAAAGACTGAAGGGCTCAGGAACTGAACCCAACACGCACTGCAGTCTTTTCCTTCATCAAATTTTTATCCCATTGGGTGTTTCTTAATAAGGTTTTTAACGAGGCAGATTATGACGTATAGCAAACGGTGAATATCCAAGGAGGAGTGTTATAAATATATTAATGATGTGTGTTTATTCACCTTTATGAGTTGTTAATTAGCCTTAAATAAGTACTTAATTAGCTAGGGGTTACACTTTATATACCCTTATAAATAAGTGACACATTGTACTCATTGCTGGACTACTCAATAATAATCATCTCCTTCCTCACCTATCTCTTATGCTTTACATTTCATAACATTATTAATATTTTTGTTAGCAATAATAATACTATACCCAAAATTTTTTTGTTAAAAAACTCAATTGAGCCAATAGAAGTACACCATTTAACTTGGCAAAATTGAGCATCGGCCAATAAAAGTCGAAGTTGGCTTTAATTTGGTCAAACTCATCTAAATTCCATCCAACAATATAATCTTTTATATAATGGGAAGTGATACTCACACCACAAAAAGTTATTTGCACACCACAATTATGCATATATAATGTTGTAACATATGCATTAGTGATGTGATATTGTGGTGTTCCCATCACTTTTTGTGGTGTGAGTATCACTTCCCTTATATAATAAAGTAAAACGCTTTTTGACTTGTGATTTTTAGAACTTTCCTAATAAATTAATTTTTGGAACTTCTCTTATTAAGTAATAATTGAATCATTATTTTTTTTTTAAATAAAAAATTTGATTAAAAAGTTTATAATTTTTCTAAATATGGCAAAAACCTATACTAATTCGTTTTTCACTGGAATTTAGAAAATAAAATACATGATACATATGTACTTTATAGCTCATCTTTATTTGTTTTGGACCAAACTGGAAAATATAGAAAACAGATTCGGGAAGTCTAACTTGGCTCACATTCCTTCAAACAAACATAAATAAAAACCTAAAAAACCTCATGACTACAATCCGTTAAAGATACCATCTAGGTCTCAAATATAATTAATGAATTCGATTTCGATCTGATGAAGACTGGTCTTTTGCTACGATCCAAACATCAAAGATGCAAAAAGGTATTTATTATTCATCTTTTAATGTTTCTTATAAAATTTCTTAATCGTGAATTTGATTTAATCATATATTATGTTACTGTCATTAATCTGAAGATAAAGATGTAACTGTTAATTGATGGAATTTATTTAAGTTGGTTTTAATTGCTAAGATTGTTGTATGATACATGATCTTTAAGTGTGATGTAACTTTGTGATTGAATAATGTCATAAGCACAATCTAATTCAATACTACCTCCGTTCCAAAACTATTGTCCACTATTCTATTTTGGGTTGTCCTAAATTTATTGTCCACTTCTAAAAAAATAGATAGAAAATTTAGTTCGAGTTTACCATATTACCCTCACTTAAGGTTATTATTACAAATTTAAAGAAGTAAGAAAGAGAATGTTGTAATGATGTTTTTTTTAAGCTGTGTGTTTTTTGTCTGTGAACAATGATTTTGAAACGAAGAGAGTATCACTTAAAGATACCATCAAGGTCTCAAATCTAATTAAGGTTAATGTTGGTTTGTTAATAGCATAAAGTTACCAAGAGGGTGTTTGGGGTTGCGATTTGACCCTGATTATCTGATTATTGCGTTTTATAAACGCTATAATCTAGTTTGTAGTGTTTGGATGGGATAGATGGATAAGTGATTATCTGCGACATCAACTCCTCAAAACGTCATTTTAAAAAAGCAACTCTATACCTACTTTTGCAAAACGTCTTCTGACTTGGTTCAGTGGTTGAGTCTCTTGTTTGTGTAGCAAATAACCCATGTTCGAATCTTGCAAGTGACCAAATTTTTAAATATTTTCTGGATTTCATTAATTTGGTGCCATGTCATATTAATTATGCATAGGTGGCTTCTTAAAAGCATATGTTGCATTAGGCTAAACTAATGGGACGACCTTTTGCGGTCGGTCGTCCCATGTGGCAATAAAAGGGACCTGGTCACCCCACTACGCCGAACGAAGCAAGACCTGGTCACCCCCAACCTTTGCAAAGTTAGGGTCTTCTGCACGACCTTACAATTGGAGGAATATTTCGTATTAAAAAAATTAACTCTTTCTTTTATATTTTTATTTAAAAAAAATAAACAATCCCCCATTCACTATAAAATCTCACTTTTTATACCATTTTTAATCACAAAACACATACATTTTATACACTTTCATTATCTTTTTTAAATGGCTTGTTCGATACCACATAGCGACGATGAAATCCAAGCTTTGGTTCAAAAACAAATTGACGAAGATATGGTTCATCAGAAAGCGATTCTGGATTTAGCCTTGCAATTTGATAATGCATGCACAACTAAAGAAGATCTTAGAAAAGCATACGAGAAATGTAATCACATTCCACAAGAGAGCCGTGCTTTGATCGACACTTTCTTAAAAGAAGGTTCTGATAAAGATTACGAGCTAAATCTTTCTATGTACAGAAAGGCGGCAAAACTAGAAAAACAAATGAATGCTAAGTTAGCTTGGATACATGAAAAATACAACCACCGCTCAGAAACCCATATAGGTGGTTCGTCATCACAGACACATGAGATTGGTGATGTATACCTTACTGCGGAAGAGTTACATCAACTACATCTAGATGAAGAAGCCTTAAGAGAAACACTAGAAGAACAAACAATGGATGAAAAGGCACGGGAGGAGAAGATTAGGCAAAAACAAGCTGATGATGATGAATACTTTATGGAATTTGGGGTGATGAGAATTGATTCAGATTACGAGTCATCAGATTAATAAACTAGAAACTATTTTAGTGTAATGTTGTTTTAATTTAATGTTTTAAATAAAGTATTGTATTTTAAATTCCGTTATTATATTTTCAAATTTTGAATTCCAACGGCTAGTTTTTCGTTATAAATACCCCCACCATCTCCTCATTATATCACACAACTTCTTATCCAACTATCCAGATGGATTCCAATTTCACTAACGAAAATGATCCATGGGAATACAGTCTTGATATAGACGATTCTGATCTCCATTTAACACCTGTTCTGCGTTCGTCTAGTAGCGCACATGTTGAACCATCTCCATACACCCCAAATCCAGTTACCATAATACCCGGTCCTGCGGGTGTTGTTCAGCTCTCTAATAGCATATGTGTTGAACCATCTTCCTCAACCCCAAACCCAGTTAGGATAATACCCGGTCCTGCGGGTCTTGTTCAGCGAGCCAAGCTGCTTAAAGAAAATGTATTTATTCTTGATCCGGATGGGGCTTTAATGTCGACACAAGAATATATGCAGAAAGTTGTTGAGGATGTGGGTGAGGATGCTGATTTTAACAGTGGGGCGTGGGTTAGCGCCACTAACTATGTGAATGCTTTTGGTGGCACTGTAACTGGATGTTTGGGAGACATCGACAACTTTCTTAAAAAGGGAAAACTTGAACAAGTTGTTGCAATAGTGAAGTCTTGTTCTCCGAATGCTCTTGGAGATTTAAATGTGACTCTGAAAGATCTATCGGGTACAGTACCTGGAACAATACACTACAAAGTCCTTGATGTGGGTAGTTATGAAAAGGATATTACAGTAGGAGCTGCTATGATACTTGCCAATGTCTCAGTTTTTACTCCTAAACCATCAAAGCATTACCTTAACATTACAAAAAGAAATGTGGTTGAGGTTTTCCGTAAGGATACGGTTTCATTAGCTTAACATTATTGTTATTCAATTCCGTAATGTAATTTTCAATTTCGTAATGTAATTTTCAATTCCATAATGTAATTTTCAATTCCGTAATGTAATTTTCAAATTTGAAATCAAACAACTACTATTCCAACGGATACTATTCGAACTATATGTTTTAAAACGTATCTGTGTTGTATTTTTAAATTCCGTCAAGTTCATGTTTTTTATTTCCGTAATTTTTTTCCGTCTTTTCTTCCGTGTATTTTTATTTCCGTATTTTAATTTGTAAAATGTTTAATTATTAATGTAATGTTTAAAAAAAAATTGTTCGGTGTCCTCTGCGGTCACCACTACATGTGTTTGGTCACTGTGTGGTCTAAGAGAGAGAAAGCTGAGTTGGCGCTGACGTGACGGTGTCCTCTGCGGTCACCACTACATTCAGTCCGGTCAAAGAGTTCGGTCAAGAAAAAGTTTACAATTTTATATATACGTTGTAATTTACATTAATGGTAGTAAATATTATTAAATGTTGATTCTTATTCTTATATAAACTAAAACTAATTACTGATTTATATGATGTTTAGTTGGATTTAATAAGAATTGATTTGCACATTCAAAAAATTGATTGAGACACTCTCATCTGTGCATTACATAGTTGTATCAAAGTTCACACATTGCTTTATCTGCTTGTACAATGAGTGTCCCAATCAAAATTAAGAGTGTGCAAATCACCTCCCATTTAATAAGGATTCAAATTTGTGGGCTAAACGTAACAACTTGTTAGCTGCATGGAGGTGCATGCCCTTTTCTTTTAAGATTACTGAGTTGCAGCCATGTTAATCCTAAGAATTGTTGGTTTAGGTCATATTTATCGTCTAATAGTCTCGCGAGTCATAGCATGCACTTTATATGCGGTTAGAATATACGAATCTTGAACTTGGCTTTACATACCTATACTATATTGGACTTAGATGAAATTCGTGACCTTTTTGAGATGGTGGCACATATTGCACACCCCTCAAGCCGGCTGTGGAAAAAAGAAAACGATCAACCTAGAGGAAGAGACGTTGCCATAAATTATGATTTTAGTGGTTTCCTTTTGCAGTGTTTACGTAAAACTACTTTACGGGTTTCACCACTAAGCTAAATAGCTAATATGCCAATAAAACAAAAAATATTCTATTGAAAGCTGTTTACGAAGTTTCAGTTATCTCGAGACACTTTGCGTTTACCGGTATAACACATGGCTTCGCTCTAAACAAAATGTCGTTTTCATTGAATTTCTGTGTCCATGGATTTTAGTGATATAAACAGGGGCGGACCGAGAAGTTTTTCGAAAGTGCACGGGAACCCATCAATTTTTCTTGCGTAGTATAAAATCTGTAAAGAAACTGTTACACTTTTATTAATAAATCGAATTATAATACGATAAATAAATTAAAAGAAAATTAAATAACAGACAGAAATGGGTAGAAGCAGAAGACAGACAATATATAACGATAAGTAAATAAAAGCAGTAAAAGGTCATGGAACGAGGCTAACATATTCGCCGTCTGTTTCCCAGGGTACAACGTCCAAAGCTGTTGTACAGCCGAACCTGACAAACTTGCCTGAAAAATCACAGAAAAGTTATGCGTTTCTGATCGAAGATTGCTGGAACTCGTAAGTATGGAGCTGCGTTTTTGGATGATTAAAACGAATGAGACAATAATCAACTTGTTCTTCAAGATAAAATAAAGTAATTGCCATAGGTGTGAGAGCATAAACCAACAAAAGAATTTGCAAGTGGATTCCAAGATTTCTATATAAACATCTCACTTCCTTCACTAGGCGATGGGGGATGTTTCATTTTCCCCATATTTTGTGATTCAAATGTCTCAATTTGAGACACGATATCTTATTCATTTTTAATCCATTTTGGACATATTTTAGCTCGTTGCGAAGCTCTCTTAAAAAAAACGCAAAACTACCAATCAATACAAATATATATAAAATATACATACATTAAATATTGTCCAAAGTTTGAAAAAATTCATTTTGCAAAACTCATTTTTCCAACAAAATCATAATACTGATTTTTTTTAAATGAATGTTGTCCTTAAATTTTGTGTTATGATTTTCAATACTTTTATTAAACGAACCTAAGAGCATCTACAATGCAAAAAGTCATTAAAGACTTTTTACATTAAATGCATTAATTGCTCACCATTTTAATGTGCAAAGACTTTGAAGATGCAAAGATTTTGAAGAAAGACTTAGAGTTCATCAAGTCTTTCTTAAAAGTTTTTCAAATAGTTTTTTCTCTAATTCCAATGCACAAAAACCATCTCAAAAGACTTTTTTTAAAAATAAAAAGCTATTGCTGGTTTACCTATTAAAGATGCTCTAATTAATTACTTTTGTAATGAGTCCGCCACTGTATATAACATCAAAATAAAATTAAGAAACATTTCAATGCTAACCTTATCATTCGAATCACAAAATTACTTGGAAACACCTCATAGGTAATGTCACCATCAAATTCATAATCTAGTGATTAGCAGCCTCAATGACATCGGTGGACAAAAAGCTATAGATAAAATCGTCTTTAATCGACCCTTTGATAAATACATTTTTCCTAAGAAGCCCTTCTTTCTTAAATCCAGCCTTCTCCAACACTCTTTGGGATCCTATATTTTCGACATCAGTAAAAGCTTGCAACCTTACTATTTCTGGGAAGTCCTTCAACACCATCTTAACCGACATCTTCAAAGCTTGTGTCGCGATCCCTTGACCCCAGTACTTCCTAGCTACGCAGTACCCTATGTTGGCCTTATGTCCTTCATGATCAAAAACTGACACGAACCCGATTGAGGAGTTATTTACGCATATTGACTTGTGCCATGGGAGGGGCATGCATACGTCCTTGATGTAAGTTAAAGCTTCATCTCTTGTGGTCATTGTTTTCATAAATAAGAACTTTGTGACTTGATCGTCGCCAGTGTATTCGAGGATGTCGTCTGCATCGGAGAGTGTAAACGGACGGAGAATGAATAAGGTGGATGAAGATGAAGGATTCATGATGGAAGTTGTGAGGGTTTAGACTTAAAGACTTTACACAAGTGTATTTTCTTACCACGTTCATTGGTTTGTCCTTCTATTTGATTTCTTTGACTAGCAAGATGATTGTACTTGTTGACCGAAATAAAATGGTACTCTAGTATAACAAATCTTCGAAAGTTGGTTTCAACATTACAGGCCAAGTTTACTAATTACGTAATTAATTTTATTTTCCTTAAATTTAAGGCTCGCTTGTTTTTTCACTCCACATTATATATGCAATATTAAATATCATGTTCAAGTCAAACTTTATAAAATATATGTATCTCATAGGGCCGTCTTGTTATTTTTTTCCCTTGTGCGAAAACTAAAAAAGGCCCTATTAACCACAAGATTTTTAATTATATGTACAAATAAGTACTATCAAAGCGTAAATTGAAATAGGGCTAATTCCAAATATAGCCCATACATCAAATTGGAAATGCGACTGTAGCCCAGTTAAAAGTTTTTTCTTAAAATAGCGCAGGACAACTGTGTAACTTAAAAAAGAAACTGACACGTGTCCATTATTTGAATATTAAGTACAAATATGTTGCCAAAGAGTATAATAGGTTGCCCATAAGGTCATCTCCAATGCATAGTTTAATGAAATGATTTACATGCTAAGTCAGCGTGTAATTCCATTGTGAGAGTGATTCGTGTAAAGAAGATGGGTGCTACTATTGGTACCCCCGGCCCACTAAAAGGTACAAAAAAGTACCAAAGATTCTTTTTGTACCCCTCTTTTTACAGTACAACTCAGTTTTATATCAGGTTCTGTTTCGTAATTTTTGAAAGTTTCATACTTTTGACCTGTTAAACTTTATATTTTTCGTTCCGTTTTTTCCGTGTCACAGTTTTATAACATATACAAAATTATAAAAATACAAAAAAATAAAATACAAAAAAAAAAAATCGCAAAAAACCGGGGGTTACAAATGGTGTTTTAAGGGGTACATATATCATAAGCCAAAGAGGATATCTCTCTGAACAAACACATATTATATGTACTTGCACATATTAAATAATCAAATAAATTGCCTACTTGCGTAGAAAATGGAGGTGTTTCTAATAAAAGTATATGGTGAGATGTCAATTAATTATACTAATAAAGTATATGGTGAGATGTCAATTCAGTTTTTATGTATAAGTTTAAGATTAAGGGGGTGTTTTTTTTATTTTTTATTTTATTTAATGAGTGAGTTCAATCTTTAATGCATTTTAATTGGAGACTCATTAAAACTAGAGTTTCCCCAATAAGTTGCTATTTAAGACTTTCATTTATTACGAGTACCATTTAATTTAGTAAAAAACACCCTCTAAGTGTTATGGTGACCGCAGTGATCGCCACATCATCGTCAATTCAGTTTTCTCTCTCCTAGACCACATACAGACCAAACACCCGTAATAATGACCGCACCGGCGACCGAACATTTTTTTTTTAAAATTAAGATTTTATTAATAATTAAAATAACATTACAATAAAAAATTAAAACTTATACTAAAATTAATTATTAACACGGTTAAATGACAAACTACTCCAAACTAAATTTCCCAGGGCATACGATTCACGCAGAATTACATCTCCGGCTCCACAACGACAAGCAAAAGCTTCATATGGCACCATTAAAATTTTTGTAGTTACTAGTTGTTGTTGTTTTTTTAGAATGTATGTGTTTTTTGTTAGTATATAAATTGATAGTTGTAAAAGAAAATGTATGAAAAATGAGAAGAAAATGTGGGGTTTTATAGTGAATAAATAAAGGTTAAATTTTTTTATTTTTTTAATATATAAACACACTTTTATGTTGCACCGAACACTTTTTCATTTCAATTCTTTCAATTTACTCGGTTGGGTCACAGACCGAATGAATTGAAAAGTCTGTGAGGAATGCGTTTCATTTTTTGGTTTGTCATGGCATTGAACGCGTCTGGTGGTGTCCACCTAGGACGACCGACCGAACAAATCAAGCCCATAACGTTCAGCCTAAGGCTGGTCACTATGGTTGTAGGTCGCGACCTGCATTTTACCCTGCCACGTCAGTTTTCTCTCTCCGGCGACCTATAGGCGACTTTTTGCCACTATAAAGCGACCTTCAATTTTTTTAACAATAAAAACATTACAAATTTCACACATTATACAATTACACATTTGTGAATCAAAACGACGTAGTATTTGCCCACTTCACTATTCATCTTAAGCACTGTAGCACTGTAGCTACAGTGCTACAGTGCTGGGCAAAAAAACCCAAAAAATTTAGCTCAAAAATTTGGCCCGGCCCAATTAGTTTTTTTTTTAAATTGTCGGCACAAAATAGGGAGGAAAAAAATGTTACAAAAGTACCGACGCATTCAGATAAAAAAATACCCGCGGTAACATTTCCGAATTGACTTAAACAGTGTCATTTTACACCAGGAGACCAAAAAAAAAATTCGCAAAAAAAAAAAAAAAAAAATTTTTTTTAACGCAACGCAACAACGCGTAAGACCATAAAAAAACTACTTAACATGATACTGAAAAGTAAACCCGCACTATTAAATATGAGACCGACAAAATAAACTCGCACAAAATTAAAGGAAAAATAAAAGAATTAATGACATGCAACAACGCACGAAAAATTAACGCCCCGCAGTAACGTGCAAGAAAAAATAAACTTACACTATTAAACATAAAAAAACGCGCGAAAAAACAAATAAAAATAAATAAAAAAAAAAAATTAACGTCCCGCAAAAACGCGCGAAAAATTAACGCCCGCAGCAACGCACGGATAATCTTGCTTGTTTAAATAAATAAAAATGACAATAAAAATATACATCGAGAACCATGGTGTAAATTATGTATTTATTAAAAAAAAATTAAAAAAACCTTATCTTCTACCTCACCCACACAATACAAACTCACACACACATACACAAACGCAGACAAAACACAAAAACACACAAACAGAACACAAAACACACACAGACCCAACACAAAACACACACAGACACAACACACAAACACACACATAAACACAAACAAAAAAAATGCTTTTCATTTGCCTCGACAATGGTTGAGTTCACGACCAACATACCTACTCGACCACAATAGGCCACTATGGGAGCGACCGACACCGACCGACGGTCGACCTCCCATAGTGAGCAGCCTAATGGGTTGTAGAGTTTTTGTGTGAAAATGAATGGTGATGTGTCACTCTATTTAACTTAAAAATTGTATATGCATTGTCACATTGTGGATAGTACAAATAAGTTGCTTTAAAATTATGTACTTCATTATTAAAAAAAGTAACACGTGCCAGATTCTTACACTTTTGTTTAAGGTAGAATAGCATTTTCATTTTCGTTTTGGGCTATATTTAAAATTAGCCCATTGAAATAAGTTTCCGAAATTATATACTGATAGCAAAACAAGTTCATTTAATATTAACCACCGTGACTAGGGGTAAGCATCAGTCAAAAACCGGACCGGACCGGCCAAGATCGGACCGGACCGAGACCGAGTTGGTCCAAAACGCCGGACCGAGGACAGACTGAAATGGTACGGTCCGGTCCGGGTCGGTCTTCGGTCCGGTCCGATCCTACACGGCATAATTTTTGGGTTTTTGGTAAGACTGGACCGGTCCGACCGACCCGAAGACCGAATTGGTCCAAAACCCCGGACCGAAGACCGGACCGAAATACGTTCGGTCCGGTCCGGTCGGTCCGATTTTCCGATCCGATCTGGTCGAACGGTCCATATGCTCAGCCCTAACCGTGGCAATTGACAATGTACTTATCTACAAGAATTAACATGCTACTATGCTAGTACAATGATCATGACATTTTATTGGTGAGTTATTTATAGGCAGAAGTTGCAAACGAAATATGAGCCTCATATTCTCAATATATGTAGTAACATAGTAGATAAAATGAGGCCTTTCATTTAAGGGGGTGATGCAAAAACTTTAAATTTATAAGACTGAAATTATAGTTATTAGATGAAAACACACGGGTAAAAGTATAACTTACATATGTAGTATAATCTTTTTAGGTGAGACCGGGTCGTTTCACGGGATTGGTAATTCTAAGAAAAGTCAGGACATTTTACGAAAAGTTATCTTATAGACTGTTACGTATCTAAAGGTAAAGGTGTATTTCAAGATATAAAAATGATATTTATTTGGACCGAGAACAATGATGACAAACAAGCGAACAACCAAGCATTCATGAATTAAAGCATAAAAGCATGAATAGATGAATAATCATTCAAACAATTAACTATTTCACATATGAAAGAATCCTTTCGGCCTTTTACTCTTCAATATATGAAATGCATTAAGATCGATTCAAGTATAAAAGTGATAAAGATAAAATCCCTTAATCAAGTTCGTAACATGAGATTAAGTATTAAACATTTTTATATCCGGTTTGATAAACGTTTTTATTAGTCAATTCTCACAAGACTAATATTGAATTATTACAGACAGACAACGTGAAATGTAAACACATTGGTGGAGTCTTTCGACCTATATCCACCAGGTATGAATAATCAAAACATGTAACAAGTATCCGGATAATTAAACATCGAATTCATCAAGATCATATTCATAAGCATAATGTTACAGCTTGTTCATATCATTGTCCATGTTAGCCCAAATAAATATATACGACTACTCCATAATCATAAGAGTAAAACACATATAAAGCAAGTTAATTCCAAAAAACATCATATTCAAAAAGAGAAACATGTTTATACCAATTCTAATAGTAAAAGATGATGTTTTTACAAGAGTTTTCCCAAATGAAAACAATATGAAACCCGAAAATTCAACTTCAAACTACTAACAAATCTTATCACAACATTCTTAGCTTGAATTCAACCTCCTTATATGATCTAGAACCTGGGAATTAAGATGAAACAAGAACAAGTTCAACTCTCCCAAAGATTTCTTCCTAACTTCCTTCTAAGATTACTTCTTTGTTGTGAATGAGTGAAATGAGATTTTTAGATGCTTAGAACCTCTGATTTCGTGTTATTTTTATAGCTGAGGTGAGGCTATCAGTTGGTAAAAGTGGACAAGTGAAGAGTTGCAATATGAATGCAATCATTATGATTTTTAGTAATTGCAGGTCGAAGTACACCGCACAAAATAATTTGTGCGTCGTACTTGGCTTTAACATTAAATTGCATTAACCCGTCTCGAAGTACGCCGCACTTCATAGAAGTGCACCGCACTTTGGAATTTTTCATTAAATCCACATTAACTCCACTTCTAGATTCTTCTCTTGAAGACCGTTAGTGTATTTAGCGGATTATCATTGCGCTTTTAATCATTTCCGTCCTTTTTGGTCCTGAAACAACTATTACACAATTAAGTAACTAAACATGCAATATTTAACATATTTACATAGATATTTTATATATTCATAGGGGATTATATATGTATATTAGAGCGTTATCAAATCCTCCCATACTTAGCTTATTGCTTGCCCTCAAGCAATCAAAGCGAAAGTATTTCGTTTTAATAAAACAAATTAATGATCACAAGCATAGATAACGCGACAAAGCAACTCACGAATTTAGAGATATTTATATTTTCACACTCGCTCGAATTTTTGGTGAACAGAATAGTATACGTAAGCCATTCAAACACACAGTCATGAGTTATTCAAATTACCATAAGTTGTACAAGAAACTAAACAAATCCGATGGGGCGTAAGCACCGGACATCAACGTCAAAAGAGTTTACTAGATAGTACTTTTAGGTTTATATTGTCAAAAAGAGTTTTTAATAGAATCATAATTCACCTTATCCATAATTACACCAGACATTTCCTTCACTTCATCACTTTCTTTTCCTCTTTTTTCATGACTTTTGCTTATTTTTGCCTTATTTCACTTTTACTTGGGGAAACTTGCTTTCCCTTCATACTTAGGATAAGTACACCACTTCATTATAATAGCAATACTTGCAATTACGCGCAACATTACATACGGATAAATTTCAGATGATTGTATTAAAAAGCTTTTTCGACAAAGTCTATTTATATTTATATTTTCGTCTTAATATTACCTCTTTATCGGTTAAATGTTTATAACACGCGAACGTGATCTTACTGCGGTTTCGTAAAGATTTCAAGCACAAGTTCTAGAATTAATAAATCACTGGCACACTCATATAATTTTTAACCGATACCAATGCTCCAAAAAGGCGACAAACTACAAATACACAGCCGTAACGACGGATGAGACACTTGTAGTTGCGATCAAACCTTAACTCGAACAAGCTAAAAGTCAAAACTATCTTAGGTATCAAAGATGAATACCCGAATTCTTAAGATCTAATCCTCACATTTTTAGGTGGTAATAAATATGCTAGCAATGTTAACAATCCAGAGTCAGATAGCTTGTATGTGATTGATTACTCAAATAGAGTATGTATATAAAAAACAACTCAAATGCAAATTCTAACCGAATGCCCTTGACCAAGGCAAAAGGTCAAAATCTACACAAAGAGATTAAATATATATACACAAGTAAGAATCAATTATAAAAAGATTCCGGAAGAGATATTCCCGGGTCGTATGTCCCAACGAGGCTGCAATTGAAATTTATCCTGGTTTGATGAGAAATTGAATGATGGAAACACTGATATAATTTAAAACTAAAGTTAATTAAATAAAACCTAATTTAATCTACGGGAAACAAGTATAGGAAATTTTTAATGTAGAAGGGTACGAAAATTATTGTTTGAATGCCAACAAAGGATATTACACTACCATAATAATTAATAATAATAATAATAATAATAATAATAAATAATAATTTTAATAATGTTTTTAGAGAAATTGTTTTAAAACATACGTTGACACAAAGCATACGATCCACACACCAACTCGTGTCATCTCGACATATAAATCATATCATCTGGGTAATGCTTGCTGCTGGTAATACTGCTAATAATATTCGGGTACTGTTGCTCATATATACTAGGTGGGTTGTATAGCTCCCTGGTAGTAGAATCCGTACATACCAGCCATTATGCTCAAACACACCTGATTTATCAATCCTATTGATTATGACTGCTTATTATAATATTATTTCCATAAGCTCACGTGGTATCGCTTTGCTACCCATCCTCTCAGACAAAATCCTAAATTGGTGCTCTCAGGGGGTCTTAGGAACAGTCAACTCTCGGTACACCTGGTTTGGAACCCTCTAGGAATTAGCATTACCCTCTGAGTTGATCAACTCTCTAAGTGTAGTAGTATCCAAAGCTCTGTAGTAGATCGGAGCACTCAAACTGTTCTGCACTTTCAGCAGGCAAGTTCTTCCTATTAGCAATCTTTGTAATAAACTGTCTACAACAGATCATATCTCTTTCTGATACCAGTCTCCTTTCATCTTCATAGACCTTGCTATCAACGAGAAGCATTTACATATCACATTTGGTGTCTATGCTTCAAACATACTTAAATAACCCAAATCATTTTCCTGGAATCTTTGTTCATACCTTTGTTGTCCTCTGACACAAGCCATAAGTGATCATTTTATGTAATACCCTCAAAACTGGGTTCTGGATAGTAGAAGCAAGAATCCTTGACAAGATAAGATTGTTCTCTCGACTAATTCTCAACCAATACTCTCGAGCGTTGAAGTACTCATCGCTACGCAGACCACCTTGGAAGTACACATCAAATCCTTCTTCCTTGATCTCCTTCGAGTGATACAATTCTAACCTCTTTGCAAACTCCATCAATGTCCAACTAAAAGCACGTCCATAAAGCCTAAACTTGATTATCTTTTTGGTTCTCAACTCGTCATCAACACAAACTTCATCAAACTCGTAGGTAGAGTAGAACTCGTAGCAAAGCTCACTATAAATTGACTCTTCAATGTTAAAATCCCTAGTCCATGCTTCTGAGGTAAATATCTCCTCATCGGTATCAGCCACACACAACTTGATTGTCAACATCTCATCAATCACCTCACCACAACCCATGTGATTCAATACGTTCCAATCTACAATGCATGGTGAGTAAATGTGTCTAGGAAGCAATTGAGCAAGCCTAGTGTTGTATCGACTCTTAGCAGCCTAGTTACACCCTTCTCAGAGCAAAAATGGGTAATGGACACGCAGAAGCATTGCTTCCTCCACTGTCTCGTATTTTTGGGAGTGTTTGGATCGTGAGGATCCGGCCTCATCGTCATGTGTTCCCATAGTCTACACACAAAAAAGTCCACAATAAAGTATATAATGATGTTAGAAAAGAATTGGTATCAATGGATGAGTTTTCGTTAGGTTTTCACACGTTCTATGTGCTTCTAGTCATATTTGTGCATCGCACTTCATAGAAGTGCGGCGTACTTCCTGGAAAATTACTAAGTGCGCCGGTTTTCTAGCAAAACCGGCGTACTTTCTGGGCTGGTTCAAACAATTTTGAATTTTTTTATTTTTTTTGTAAATAATTAATATATATTCATGAACAGTAATTTTGAATTTAAAAAAACTTTACAATGCATTCAAACACATTAACAACATAATCCTAAGTGTTAATTACACTTTTATAAACATAGAATTTGTTTTCCCCTAATTCTAATTATACACAACCCTAACAATATAAATATGAATAAATTGATAGTAAACAAGTTAAAGAATAAAATTAACATACCATTGGCATGATTACTGATTTTATGGATTGATTTTTTGAAAATTTTCTTCGACTTTTGTGGAAAACCCGACGGTTTTGTGTTGTGGTGTGGGTTTTATAAAGTGTGAAAATCTTGTTTTATAAGTTAATGGATCAAAACCGTCACAAAGTGCGGCGTACTTTGCCCTTTTATAAAAATTATATGTATATTTTATTTTTATTTTTATTTTATTTCAAACTTACCTTGTACGTTTTATAACTTAAATGCAAATATAATTTGTAAACATAAATATTTATTTCAATCCACCAAACTAACTCTTTAATATTAACATTATCGGACTAACGTCCGTACATCAAATGCAATCCATTATGGATTTATACAATTGACTTTATTCGACTCAACATTAAAAAGTAAAAAACGGGAGTACATAGTCACTCTATTATTTCCGACTTAGTTTTTGGTCCTTCATTCCTGAAACCAATTGGGCGACATGAGTCACTCAATTTATGATACTTGGACAACCTTCTACTTGTTTTCTTGGTTTTGAAACCATGGAGATATATGTTTCCGTAAGGGTCTGTTAGTCTGATCTCAGTGTGCCATTGTCCGTCTAATGACATCAAATAACATATATTTTATAGCATCATTTATCCCAAGTAATTAACCCATATTGTATAATTATTGCAAAAAATTATTACTTAATCGTTCATATTTGAGAATTGCAGTATTTAAGGAGTACTTTGTGAAAGTTAACAAAAGGCGCGCATTCTGGAGTTAAACGAAGATATTTTGAAGATTACTATTCTGAAGACCAATACGCCGTATCCATCAAGAAGATATGGCGTATCCGTGCCTGAACTCACCAAATACCACGAAGGAAACAAGCCAATACGCCGTATCCAGAAGAAGGCTATACGACGTATCGAAGATATAGTATGTGAAGATTTTCTGAGATATAAACGTGGTCCCTACTCCAAGAAACCCCCCCCCCAATACGTCGTACCAATCCCTTGATACGTCATAAATCGAGACCGACGTCCATACAGTATAGAAAAGAAAACCAAAACAAGTTTGAAGTGTGCTAAATCATATTCTTGATACCTAAACCATTAAAAGTTAATTTCAAATCCAAAGAAGTAGCAGAATAGTTGTGGCAAAGCTATCCATTCCATAGGATACACATGTAATTCCATATACTTTAGTAATAGTTTCAGTTTTTGGTATCTATTCGATAATATCGGTTTAGTCCTACCGTGGCTAATAATTACTCCTTGTATTTATTATGACTTTGAAGGATAATACCCTTCGGGTTATTACCATTATTATAAAGTCTGAATGTTTGGTATTTGTTTATCTCGAATTCTTGATTTATCGTTGAATCCCTTTTTAATTGTTTTATCAATTTATAATTGTTTAATCGCTTATTGATGAGACCATCATTCAACTGGATCTAGTGATAACTGACTCAAGTAGATCTAGATTCTGGATAACTCTCACCATATATTAATTATACATCCAAGAACATAGGATCAACAAATATTATCCCTCTAGAGTCCTGTGCCTAGATACGCTTCGGCTTACAAGTTAATTGTATATAGCCAATGTTTTATTGATCGGGTTGACTAGCAGTTGACCTAATAATTCAACAAGTAACGTTTCTGATTCCATTGGATAGTTGGACAAGTAGACTACTAGTGTATAAATTGCCATTAAGCGGTAAGTGGGTAAAGTCTCTATGAGCTAGGGTTTAACAAGATCATCATTGCTTTAATCCCTAAGATAGATTATAATCAGCAAATAAGGATGCTTTATGTCTTATGCTTTAATTATGACAGAAATTAATGTGTCTAGTCTTATGATTATGTAACGCCTAAATCTTAAGAATGATATGCCACCTTGAGAGAAGAAATCATTGCACTTAATATACAAACCAACTTTCTAATCGGATTAATAATGGTTAATACAGTTTTCTTATGTTAGGCTTAACCGCTCTCTTATCTTATGCTAATTTGCTTGCGTAGGTAACAGTGCCTTGAATTGATTTTAGTCACCAACCAAACCCGCTTGCCTATCTCTCATGCTAAAAACCATTTTTTTTCCCATTAGATCTAGGACAAACAATAGAGTTTAGCATAGGTTTGACATAGATTAGAATTAGAATTAGGATTTAGACTGACATAGGTTTAACATAGGTTTAGAATAGAATAGAATTAACATAGATTAGATAACCAAGATATTAATTAAATTGATAGATTTAACCTCACTTCAAGTGTTCGACACCCTACTTACCACTAAACTACTACCGACCGGGTACACTGCCCGTTAAAGTGTTGTTTTTGGTTTAGTCGGCAAAATATAAATTTAAAACTTGAATCAATAAAATATACACCACACAACGACTCATCAATTTTGATATTTTGGTTTTTAACATTATATTATATCTAACCCTTAGGATTAGTGTAATTTAGATTAGTGTATATTCTTGTATATTTTGTAAATTCTGTATATTTGTATTTAATTGTTTGCTTGTATATTTGTGTGTTTACTTGTTTGCGTATTTAATTATTTGATACATTGTTCTGGTCGACAGTTGAATACAGTGTATCCACTTCCATCGGATACGGCGTATCCAGTTCTCTGTCCAATACAGCATATTCACTCAAACTGATTAATACGGCATATCCACTTCCATTGGATACGGCGTATCGATCGTCTAGAACATAAAATGAAATAATTAATTTTTGTGCAAAATTTTTTTCTACCTTCCTTCGGGATAAATCCTACTGATTGTTTATCCCTTGTTTCAGGTAGTGCATGGCAAGGAGTTCTATGAACGAACTATTTACACCTTACAAAGAACCTGAACGAGAATTTCGATCATCAAGGAGACACTTCAAGACTCTAAGTCTTGACGAATTGAGATCGCCTGATTTCAATCTACTTTCTGACCAAGAATACTCGGAGGAAGAAGAAGCGGAAGCAATGGCGGAAACCATGGAGCAATACATGAGCAAGACCCGAACGGACTATGGATCGGGAGTTGCTAGGCCTAAGATTGAGGAAAAGGATAGTTTTGAACTGAAAGGCCAATTTCTTAAGGAGCTTCGAGAAAACACGTTTAGCGGTTCGGATAATGAGGACGCAAATGAACACATTGAGAAAGTTCTCGAAATCGTTGACTTATTCCATGTTCCTAACATCACTGTGGATCAACTAATGCTCTGAGTCTTCCCTATATCCTTAACTGGAGCCGCAAGTCGTTGGCTAAGAAACGAACCAACTGGTTCAATCAAAACTTGGGAAGATCTTAAAACTAAGTTTTTGAACAAATATTGCCCACCTGGTCGAACTGCGAAGAAAATGGAGGAAATCAACAACTTTCAGCAAGAGCCGGATGAAACCCTTTATCAAGCATGGGAGCGCTTTAAAGAACTCTTGATGAAGTGTCCTCAACACTATTTGACTGAGATGCAGGAGGTAATTTTGTTCTACAATGGGTTGGATATTCCAACACGACAAATTCTTGACTCAAGAGGTGCCATACCATCGAAGACTGCTGCTGATGCTAAAGTAGCCATCCAAGAAATGGCAGAATACTCTCAAAAATGGCATAATGGAACATCTAGAGGAAGAAGTACTGAGACTTCTGACGGACTGGCTGCTATACAAGCACAATTGAACAATCTAGGAAGAGAGATCAAGAAGGTGAATGAAAAAGTTTATGCTGCTCAAGTAGGATGTGAACAATGCAAAGGACCCCATTACACCAAAGATTGCCCACTAAAAGAAGAAGGAAAAACTCTCGAAGAAGCTTACTACACGCAATTTGGTGGACCTTTTCAAGGAGGGGGATATAGAGCAACAGCTCTGGGGTACTATCAAAGGAACAACGCAAATCCTTCGTACCAAGAACGAAGGCAATCTATGGAAGATACCCTGAGCAAATTCATGAGTGAATCAGCAAAGAGACACGAAGAAAATTCCAATTTGATCAAAGAAATCCGAGCTACGACAGATGCTGCCATAAGGAACCAAGGAGCATCGATCAAAACTTTAGAGATACAAATCGGGCAAATGAGCAAGGTACTACAGGAAAGAGGATTTGGAAGCCTACCAAGCTCAACTGAAACAAACCCGAGAGATCAAGTCAAGTCGATTTCTACCACTATTGAAGCTGATTCACACCCGATACGCCGTATTGGATCTCCCCAATACGCCGTATCCACTGGACAGAACAGTAAGCTGGTGTACAAGTCAAGACAAACGACGGTTCCTTTTCCAAGTCATTTAGATAATCATTACTGTGAAGAAGAAGAAGAGGGGATCTATGGACCAAAATTCACGGAAGCTTATGGAGCTTCACATATCAATCACACCATACCCCGAAAGGAAAAAGACCCAGGAAGTTTCACTTTACCTTGCTTTATTAATAATGTTTGCTTTGACAATGCCCTTGTTGACCTAGGAGCTAGCGTTAGTGTAATGCCTCTCTTGACCTACCTTAACTTAGGATTAGGTGAATTAGCTCACACTAGGTTGACAGTTGAATTGGCAGATAGGACTGTGAAATATCCAAAAGGAATAGCTAAAAACGTACTAGTAGGAATTGGTAAATTTACCTTCCCCATAGACTTTATAATTCTTGATATGCCCGAGGATATCAAAGTGCCCTTGATCCTCGGAAGACCATTTTTGTCTACCGCCCGGTCTAAGATTGATGTTTACAAAAGAAAGATTACTTTAAGGGTCGGGGAAGAAAAGATTATTTTCAAAAGTGTTAAACCTGCTAGTAGTTTAATTAGGAGGGTCTATATGCTAAGTTTGAGAGAAAGAATGGAACTTGATTTAGAAGCTAGGCTTATGGGAGAGACTTTGGTGTTAAATAGATCATTAGACCCTTTCTTGGAAGATTACATTGAATTAAATGATCTAAATGAACCAATTAAGCTTAGGAGAAATCAAGGAGATGATTTGATGCCCACCATTGAGGAAGGTGAGGTAATTGAGGAATTTAGAACTAGGGATGAAGATCTTGATACTAGAATGATAATTACCCGTAGTTTATTGTGACGATGAAAGAAGATCCATATAGATTGTCCTCACAACTTAATGTTTTCTTGCATGATAGGATTTGAATTCACTCACGCTAACTTTTTCCCATTATTGTATGTCAATGTGATGTACAAAAGGTTTCATAACTCTATAATGAAAGATAAGATGGTGTACAAAGGGAATAATGTTGTAGGAGCTGTAATGAATGTGCCTATTTTTGTTAGAACTTTTTCATTGTGACTGATGTTGCAGTTTAGACAATAAGATGCTTACGTGATGAAGGAATGGGCGATGTTTTTATGTTGGCGAACGTTCTTAAAGAGAAGCTTGGAATTATACAAAACGAGTTCAAAGGGATAATTACCCTTTACAAAAGTGATGATGAAGTAACTTACCAAATGGTGCGATCACATCCGAGGTTTAAAAACCACACTAATGAGCAATGCAACAAGATCCCACCATTACTGAAGGTAAGTGAAAATATGAAGAAAGAATGGAAATTCGCATGCAAACCAAAAGCTTTAAGGGTTCTACAAAGGAGTTTTGAATCTAGGACCCGAATACATTCGAAATGCGAAGACGGAAGAATGGCTCACAAGCGGGCACATTAGCATGCATGAGATGGAATAAGACGAGAAGCTAAAGTAAAGTCTAACTTAAAGACTTCGCTGTAAACAAAAGTGCTTCCTGGGAGACAACCCGGAATGTTATTTAATTTTGTTATCGAGTTTGTCTTCCCAGACATCAATATGGCGTATCCGCTCCATACCATACGGCGTATTGATTGTCTGGACGTTATCAGTCTTTATTTTTATTGCACTTCAAAAACATTATTATCAGATTTTGAATACGGCGTATTCACTAATCTGATACGCCGTATCCACCAGACTGACCCGTAATTATTTTGTTTAGTTTAGTTTAAATTAACCGTAGGTACCAAGATAGGAATACACATGTTCTTCCTATATTTTCTACAGGACCTCGTGAAAGAAATATCGACGAATATTGGTGGAGAATTTAAATATCTGGAGATCTTGAAGTGTTGGAGTCTTGAAATTTTAAGGCGTCTGTTTAACACAATCTTGCTCATAAACGCAATTTGGAGAATCTAAAGAGCAATTATCAGGGGAGTTTCTCATTTTAATTCTTTTTAAATTCACGTATCTAGTGTTTTATATATATAACGAGGACGTTGTATAATTCAAGTGGGGAGATGGAATTAGAATGTTTACTTGTCCTATTTTTCACATTAAAATGCTTAAATTATTCTCAAATTTAAAAAAATTTCAAGCATACTTTTGTGAAATTATATGTTACATAACCCGCACACAATAAACATTGTCCTATTAGATTATTATTATGATTTAGGCCTTCCGTTTCCAAATTTTTACAACAAATTCCACAAATATGAGTGTTGCCAGTGATGTTGTTAGACTTAGAACATGCTTGGTGTAACCCTCGAGAACCGCAAATGATAAGTCCTAGATTTAGCATGGAGTAACTTGTTTAAATTGGTAAATTTTAGGATTACACCCAAATCGCCTTTACATGTTGCTTATTAACTAACTACGCCATGGTTTTAGCTGACCCCCGTTTAAACCTTTTCCACCTCTCCATCTTTAGAGTATGATCCACTAGAACAACCCTATAGGCCAATCTTTATGAATTTACACAACTATTTGTTTCGTACACCCTACACATAAACCTACCATGTTTTAGATTAAGTTTAATTTACAATTTGCTAGTTTGCTTAAAGTGTAAATTTGTATTTCTTGATCATATGTCCATTGTTCTATCTTGGGTGCAGTTGGAAATTTGCACATTGCAAATGGGAATGTATATTAGTAGTCAAAGCTCATGGATTTTACTACCATCACAATTAATGGTAAGTCCGAAGAACAAAGAACTACCGAAGGAATTATTATGATCGTGAAGTTGGTAAAACTACACCGAGATTTGAAGAATAGTTAGCAAAAAATTGAAAAAATGAGAAAAATACAAAAAGAGTGAGAAAGAAAGTTTGAATATAATTGTTTCGTAATTACCGAAGGAATTACACGAAGGATCGATTATTCGTTGATACGTCTAAAAAATCAATGAATTAAAGTATTGTACAAAGTGGAAAGAATCGTCACTGTGCCTTGTAAGTATGTAAATTTTTGGAATGATAGTGAAGTTGACTGTTACGGGAACGCACAACCTTAGGATGTTGTTTTTGAACGATGATTCAAGACGATTGTAAAAAGTTGTGTCCCTTTGTCAAGGTAACGTCGGGACAAAATTGGTCTACAACTTGTACTTATAAGGCTTATCTAGTTTGTTTATTGATTTTCTATTTAACAACAATTTACTTCCCCTCACCTAATGATTAATCATAAGGGTTTTAACTGCTAATGAGGAGTGTATCGAGCAGTGCATGTCCTCCTCGTTACGGCCATGTATGCATGTCTCAACTACTTTGTTGGTTTATGACTTTTGGTGAAAGTTAAAAGGTTCCTACCCTATATCATTCTTCATCCTAAACCATTGGTTAATTAAATGGTGGGATGTGATCGAACAACACCATGCTAATCCGTTGTATACGGCCAAGTAATGTATGCTTCAGCTAGCACCTGTTGGAGTGGTTACTCTGGTAAAGAATATGTATATGAACAAACCTTAGCCTTTCCTAAACAAAAACCCTATTTGTACCTTTATAAACTTGTTACTCCTTACTTTAATGCGGTTAGGAATTATCCTTGCCAAGGCTTAGATAGAATACTCGTTACACCTGAGCAATTGAGCGAATTAGTTACATGTTACCACATAGAATAGTTGAGTAATTTGAGTGTTTTCATCTTCCTATTTCGTGAGGTGTTTGGTTGTATACTTGTAATAGATCAAATAAATGTTTTAACGAAAAATATCCTCAGGGATACATTTTTATAAACTTTTAAAGGCTACTTGAGAACAAGTAGAATTCAAGTGGGGGGATATTTGATGACATCAAATAACGTCTATTTTATAGCATTATTTATCCCATGTTATTAACCCATTTTATATAGTTATTGCAAAGAATTATTACTTAATCGTTTATATTTGAGAATTGCAGTAATTATGAGTAATTGTGAAAGATAGCAAAAGGGCGCATACTGAGATTAACTGAAGATATTTTAAAGATACTATTCTAAAGACCAATACGCCGTAATCCACAAGGAAAGATACGGCGTATCCGTGCCCTGCACCTCACCTAAGACCACCGAGGATAAGAGCTCAATATCCGACTCCAAGAGAACTTAATGACGCCGAAATTAAGATATGAATTCGTATATAAACCTGAAGATATCAACGTGATCCCTATATCGAAGAAATCCCCAATACGGCCGTATCCAATTACCTTTGGATACGCCTAATCAGACCGACTTCCATACCCCTATAAATACAAAACTCAAAAACGAGATTTAAGTGTGCTAAATCATATTCTCGATACCTAACACCATAAAATTTCGAGTTTTCAGAGGAGAAAAAGAGCTGAAGAGGTCGAGCAAGCGTTTATCAATTCCATAGGAGACAACTGGTAAATTCGGTATACTTTATTAATCGTTCAGTTTTTTTGGTATCATTATTAATCTTGAGATTATTTTACTGCTACATAATTTCTCTAGTATTTTATTATGACGTTTTATTATGAAAATTGAATGTTTGGTATGTTGTGTTATCTCAATTTCTTTGATTTATCGTTGTAATGCTTGTTTATGTTTTATCATATATACTTGTTTACGCTTTTTGGTAACTACCTATCATTCAACAGGATCTAGTGATATGACCAAGTAGATCTAGAGTCTGGAACTCTCGGCATATAGTTATTCCATACATCTAAGAATAATAGCTACACAAATATTGGCCTTCTTAAGTCTTGTGTCTATTATCTCTACGGGCTTAACAATTTAATTGGATATTGTGCAAAGTTTATTGATCGAGTAGAATAGCAGTTGACCTATATAATTCAACATCGTAACGTTCTAGATTTCCATTGGAATTGGACAAGTGAACTACTAGCGTACGAATTGCCATTAGGTGGTAAGTGGGTAAAGTCTTCTATGAGCTAGGGTTTACAAGATTACCATTAGCTTTTTAATCACCTAAGATAGATTATAAACTGCAAATAAAGGATGCTTTAAGCGTATGCTTTAATGCGTGACAAAATTAATGTGTCAGGTCTTAGGATATGAATGCCTAAGTCCCTTAAATGATCTTGCCACCTCGAGAGAATAAATCATTGCACTTAATAAAAAACAAACTTTCCTAATCGGATAATAATGGTGTAATACAAATTTCCTTATATTTGACCCTCGACCTACAGCTCTTTATCTTTTGTTAATTAGCTCGCGTGGGTAAAAATGGCTTGAATTGATTGAAGTCACCAACCAAACCCGACCAGTACTCTAAGGCTGAAATACCCCATATTCCCTTAGAATTAGAACTGGGACTGACATAGGTTTAGAATAGAGTAGAATTAACATAGATTAGATAACCAAAATATTAATTAAATTGATAGATTTGACCTCGCTTCAAGTGTTCGACACCTTACTTACCACAAAACTACTACCGATCAGGTACACTGCCCGTTAAAGTATTGTTTTTGGTTTAGTCGGCAAAATATAAATTTAAAACTTGAATCAATAAAATATACACCACACAACGACACATCAAATACCCAATCGCGTCGGAGGCGGGGGCATGGGGGAGGTAAAATCTACCCAAGGGTAGAGAGATGCTCCCAGATCGACCTCCAATACGAGTGTGTTTATGTGTGAAAGTATAAGAGTGTATGAATATATAGGATTTACGGCTATAACAAATAAATGCACCTATAAACAAGGGCCGTGTTGACGTATGTGGTCTGATTGACCCGATCCGTCTAATAGACCAAGGGATAACAAGGGCTTGGAAATATTAGCCGCTTTATATAGTCTCCTGGTTGGTTAAAAGTGCAGGGGGCATTCGTGCACTTATTACTAACAGTTTAGTGTTTTGTGTATGTTTGTTCTATTCAACATGTTGTCTAATCTTTAGAGGTTGAACTGAAGGTATTGTGCATATATAAACCTCATTTTCTCATTCTAGGGTCAAGCTCTCTCTACCTCTTTACTTTCTCTCTCTAGAATTTTCATCTCATTAATTGTATGTTAAGTCCTTTATCACGAAGGCACTGGCTTGACCGTCAGAGGGTGGTTACCTCCGACGGGCATTCGGCCTCGAGACCCCTTCTAACGGGTTCTTTCTTGATTGAAAGCTTACTTCTACGCTTGGGATGACGACGAACGGTATCTGAGAGGCGTCAAGACCAACCCGATAGAAATTTGCTTCAACAAATTGACGCCATCCTTGAGACTCGTTATTCGATCTATTAGAGTTAAGAATGACGGGTCTCGACTCATATCTTGTCTCCTCCGCCTACTGTTCGGTGGAAGCCTGGGTTTTTGGCCCCACAAATCTGACTTTTTTAGTTTGACTTTGACGCATGTATATCCATTTCTGTTTCATTCCAAACATTCCCATCAAACCATACTAGCTTAGCAGCTTAATTTCATCTATCTCCATTTAGAAAGGTTGTATTATTTATTGATGAACTGAGTTTGTTCATGGCATGATATCATCCCTTCCGGCATGATCTCCATCGGTGGAAGAAGGGCAAGTGTTGTTCGGTTCGTCTCCTCTGGTGAATGGACGGTAAGTGTTGTTCGGTTCATCTCCTTCGGTGGAAGGACGGTACATGTTGTGCGGTTGATCCCCTCCGGTGGAAGGACGATAAACGTTATTCGGTCCATCTTCGAACATATTCGCCCTGCTGTCTGGTATATGCCTTCGGAGTGGTGTAATCCATTCCGTTATGATGGAATGAGGTAATTGGCGGCATGTATAAGGATTGTCCGACATGACGCCATTATGTTGTCCGGTGCCTCCTTCGGTGGAAGAAGGGTATGTGTGGTTCGGCTCATTACTTCGGTATGATCTTTCCCAGAGTCACGGCGTTCGGTACCATTCCTCCGGTATGGCGTGTTGGAATTTAACAATAAAGTTAACCAATTTAACTCTTACGAGTACGCAGCGGATAGATCGAGTCTAGTACAAATAATTAACATACAAAACACATAATAAGGAATATGTAAATTAAATAAGAAACATACCCTCGTAGACACCAGCAATAATATGAAACCAAGAATGAGAAACTAGTGACTAAATTGTCACCTCTACGAGTGCTCACACAAACACGTAAACAAGCACACCCGGATGCTAGTCCAAACCTCACGTATACCCAATACAACAAGTGTATACCAATCACCTCTAAACAAAGTACCCAAAACCTCTCTTGAATATAGGACCGAAATTCAGAAAAGTGAATAAGGGTATTCACTGATTTCGGTTGTCACCGAATTAAGGTAAGTAGATCCGAAAACCAACCAATAAACCCTAAAACCGTTCCTACCTTCTGTCAATAATTGAACACGGGTAAACCAAAGTAACCAAACTGTTATGGAGTCGTGGGATCAAATCACAATCGGTAAACACCCCTTATGTACACACCGAAAATCAACAGCTTATAAAAAAAGGTACCGAAAATAAGTTAAACCCTAATATGGGTTTATACAATCGGCAGATTAAATGAGATAGTGAAGGAGTTGTTTTTTCTCTGTTTTGAAGTTCTGTTATGCGTCCCATATGAGCTAGGGATTGAGGGTTTTTATACCCTCCAAACCCTAGTTTAGATAAGGGCCAAAAAACACTTTAAAACCTATCACAACTCTTTATCTCATCTTATCACCAAAATACAATGAACATGGACAACTCTAGATCCTTCCAGGCTGCGTCTACATTAGGACAGCCCTAGGAACTTGTCCAAGTCAGTTTTGGTCCGAATGGTTTACATAGAAACATAACGTGAAGTAACAATGCACTCTAAATATTTTCCGTGTGTGCCCCCAGTAGGCTCACACACCTCTAGTTGTGATTAAGCTAGTCCAACTCACATAATCCAACAGCTCCCACTTGGGAGTTGGAGTAGCAGACAGCCCATACACTAACGACGGAAACGTCTAGCAACACTCACATTCGTTTTTAAAACTAGAAGTGTCTGAGATCAAGTTTCATAAACATTCTCAGTAGCATGGTTATTTTATGTCTTGCTATAATCATCCCTTTGTTCAAATACCGTTAAACCATGGATATGGATCCTAACTCATTCCATATAGTTTACCATTTAGATTCTTGTTATAGAATTTAATTCAGATATACCAAATGTAATCAAGAATCATCTTGCATTACCTTTTGGGTTCGGCCAAACAATTATCTGATTAATTATGGAGAGACACCAAGGTATTATTCTGCACATATCAAATGGAGGAACAAATTCTTTGTTGAATACAAGTGTTGTGAATGCTGCTTCACATCACTTCCAATAATAGTCTTTATAACTACCATTTTCAGGACAGCGTTTGACATAGAATTAAAAAGTGATATCCACACATACCAGAACTTGTTTGTATTCTCAAGTCTAAGGATGACTTAACTAACCATTTTCAAATTTTACTTATGACAACGGATCCATAAAGTAAACATTCGAAGGTTGGGGTGTCCAATACGCATCCCTTGTGAGTAACATATGAGTTTGGTGGGAACCTTCCATATATTCAAAAAATATAACCAACACTCACATTTGCCTTATGTAACAATATTCCCATATTGTTAACCGACAATGGACTTATTTAGAATGATAAATCATTCAAGGATTAAATATGCAAATATAGGACAAACAATTGTTATATGAATGATAACAAATACCTCATATCTTTATTCATCAGAAAATAAAATTGTCTTTACAATCTCAATTATCCAAATGACTAATAAACACACATTTACATGAAACTACTAGTTGGAAGCATTCTAATATTCCTAGTAAGTTCTGAATGCTTTGGAAAAGCCAACGCTTTTGTAAATGGATCATCTAAGTTGTCATCTGTGTGAACTTTTTCCTTTCTAACTTTATTCATCAAATTCAAATAACTTCGCGGAGGTAGTGAACTTTGGCACGAAATGTCTGGCACCTTTTAGTAACATCCAGAACTCAATAGCTATAGCGATTGGCTCCCAGTATTATCACAATACTATTAATGGGTTTTTCATTGTGGGAACAACACCAAGCCCAGAAATGAATTTCCTAACCCATACGGCTTCCTTAGAAGCATTAAAGGCAGCAATATACTCAGCTTCTGCAGATGAAGTAGCGAAAATGCTTTGCTTGGCACTCTTCCAGTCAACAGCACCTCCATTCAAAACGAACACATATCCAGTCTAAGACTTGAGGTCATCAGCATCCGTTAGATATCCAGCATCAGTGTAGCAAGAAACTCTGAGCTCTCATTTTATATCACCTCCGTAAACAAGAAACATATCCTTAGTATTCCTGAGATACTTCAGAATGTTCTTAACAGTAGTCCAGTGAAGATCACCTGGATTCTGTTGGAATCGGCTTGTTATGTTCTGAGCGAACGCAACATCAGGGCGAGTACATCTCACAGCATACATAATAGAACCCACAGCCGAGGCATATGGAACATTTTGCATGCCTTCAACTCACCCCCCCAAGTCAAGGTGTAGAGGCCCCTTATGATTTACTTAATCCTCATCTTATTTTGCATGGGGATACTTCTACGTTTGGAATTCTCCATGTGAAATTGCTTTAAGATTTTTTCGATATAAGCACTTTGACATAAGCCAATCAACCGTCATGATCTATCTCTGTAGATCTTGAATCCAAGAATATATGCAGCTTCACCTAAAACTTTCATAGGCAAAGCACTTTCCAAGGTAGGATCTAACAATCTGTAACATTGTAATCTGTTTCCCCAAAGATTAAATATGTCGTTCGACAAACAAGATTAGGCAAAGTTACATTAACTTCCCACTAGCTTTTAGATATACACATTGCTCATCAGCATTTAACTGAAACCGAATTTCTTTATTTCATCATCGAAAACGCTTATTCCATTCCCTTGATGCTTGGCATAAGCCATAAATGGAATGTTTCAAGCTTGCATACTCGTTGGATATTTTGGATGACAAAACCTTCAGGTTGCTCCTGTAAACCTCTTCATTGAGATATCCATTGAGGAAGCAGTTCTGACATCCCATTTACTAAATCCATAGTCCATATACGCAAGCTTGGCTATAAATCCTAGATGCTCTAATGTCTGCTACAGGTGAGAATGTTTCCCTCATAATTAATTCCTGGGTATTGAAATACCCAGTTGCCAACAAACGAGCTTAATAGGTGTGTACAACTCCATCCATGTCCGGTCTTTTTTCTAAAGAGCCACTTGCTGAACCAAAACGAGTTTTTGCCATTATGAGAATGTTCAACTAAGAGTCCAAGAACTTCGTTGTCTTTCATGGATGCATTTTCCACTATTCATAACAATAAGCCATTAATCAGACTCAAGGTCTAAACAATGCACTTTATAGTTAGCGGTTCACCGAGATCCCCGTAACTTATGTTCCTCAGCCTGCAATGTATAAACACATACAATCTTTGGGACGTCGTGTCCTTGTGGGACCAACGAATGGATATGAAATCACTTTGAGGATCATCTCTTTCTAGATCATCCTCTTCATGAAATTAAGAAGCTAGTGTCATAGAGGATGTGTATCTATCTCTTGAATAATTTTCAAGATCTTCTAGACTCCCACTTGGGCTTTTCTTGATTTATAAGACTAGTTCATCTAGAATTTAACATTCCGAGCAACAAGACTTTTGGTTCTCGGGTTGGTAGTAGAAAGAATAACCATTATTTCCTTTGGCTATCCCTATTAAGAAAACACTTAATAGACCTTGGTTCTAACCTTGTCATGCTGTAAGAGTATCTCGCTAACAAGTGCCCTCACAACCCAGACTTTTAATAAGACAACTTAGAGGGCTTGCCCCATGCCATACTTCGTATGGTGTTCTTTTTTTATCTTCTTATTGGAACCATATTGAGAAATGCGTGCAGCAGTCTCAAGAGCAGAATCCCAAAAGGACTTAGGAAGAGTTGTTTGACCGTCATGATCTAACCATATCAAAGTAGGGTTTCTGCTGTTTCTCCTCTCCGACACAAAAAAAAAAAATCACCAGTTGTGTTGTGGAGTTAAGAGGAGTACGATGGTCGATAAATTCCCAAAATCCATTAGATGATCCAAAAACTCTTGACCCTCATATATTCACCTTCCACGACAAACGTATGCGATTTTATGGTCTTGCCGATTTGATTTCTACTTCCTTTTGAAACACTTTGAAAAGTTTTCAAACACTTCATGTTTAAGTTTTAACAAGTAAACCAAACCAAAACTACTAAAGTCGTCAGTGAAAGATACGAAGTGCTACTCCTTGCCTTGAAGTGAATCATTAAATGGCCACATACATCGGTGTGTATTAGTCCAATAAGTCTTGGCCGCTTGTCCACGTTGATGTGTGTAAGTTTTCTTGCCATCTTTCCAGCATACAAGGAACGCATTTTTCAAAAGCCCTATGTCCAGTTGAATTGAGAAGTATCATCTGTTGCAACTATTTTCAATGCGTTTCTTGCTGATGTGTCCAATGACGACAATACCACAAGAGGCAGATTCCAAGTCTAGCTTGGCTCTATTTGTTGCTTACAGTATATATAGAACTTTCCATATTTGCATAAGAAGTTTGACAAATCAATTTCAAAAACTACCATCCCGTTATGATAGCACTAAAATAAACCAGTTATTCCTAGAAACCATGAATTGTATTATTCACGAAGCTGTAATAAAACAATCTTCGTACAAACGGTAAACTGAAATTACTCCTCTAGGTAATAAAAGGAGCATAATGACAATTGTTCAATACAATAACTAATCCGCTAGGGAGAGATAAATCCAAAGTTCCAATACTCCACTGCTTTACGTTACCATTGTCCCCCACGTTACAAGCTAAGAGCCCCCGTCCTTTCAGTATCCTGACTTACCTTAGACCCTGCGTTGTATTACAAATATGAGTACCACAACCAGTGTCATAGATCCATGATCTATTAAGGAAAGTATTGAGTTCTATAAACGAATATACCTTAAAACCACCACCCTCACCAGAGGCAGCTTATTTTTCTTCCTTTATACTCGCGGCTAAGTACTGAGGACAGTTCCTCTTCTAATGTCCTGTCTTACCACACTCATGACAGATTGAGTCCTTTGCGGGATCTTCTATTAGGAATTTTGTAATAGATAGTTACTGCTAGTAGGTATGTAGTTCCTACTGGTAGAGTAAAAGTTCCTGCTAGTAGGTATGTAGTTCCTACTGGTAGAGTAAAAGTTCTTGCTGGTAGGTATGTAGTTCCTACTGGTAAGGATAATGTTATAGTTAGTACTGGCAGGACAAAAGTTATTCCTGCTGGTAGAACAATATTAGTCCTGGTAGTATTATGCTTACTCCGGATTGATAGTAAAGTTAGTTAGTGATAGGGATATGCATGAGATATCCTAGGAAGTGATAACACTTATCACTTTAGCTCTTTTAGCGAGTCTTAAGGAAACAAGTAGTTAGGGTTTCATAGGTATTTAAGACCTTTGATGAAGAGGCAGTGAGAATTATTAGAAAAACACATTTATTATCAATAGAAAAGATCCATAGAGGATCATTATTTTTAGTAATTCTTTAACTCTGTTGTTTATATTTCGCGTAAACAATAGTTTCATTGGTTAGAGTCTCTCTTAGAGTTGCTTGTAATTACATAAGTGCTCTACAACCTTAACAAGCTTGAAGATCTATCTAGGGTTGGATCTAACAAGTGGTATCAGAGCCTCGTGGCTCTCGATCTAGGATCTACAAGGTTTTTATGTTAAATTAATTTTCTGTTATTTTTAATAAAATTGGGGTTGCGGTTTGTTGTGCTTTTTACCTTTTTGGACTTTACCAGCTCGAATAACATGTAGAGCAGGAGCGTTGTTTTTGGGCAGATTAAGAGTTTGCTCATGGAGCTTTAGCATAGCATGCAATCTCGAGTTAACAGTCGTCCGGCTATGCATGTTGTAAAATTTATTTTTTTTTTTTTTTTTTTTTTTTTTCTTTTTTTTTTTTTTTTACACAAACCCATCTAATTCCTTGCTGTAGGACCGGATAAGAATCAGACTCACACAAAGGGCCAAGGTTTGAGGGGTGCCCAACACTCTAGCTTGTCAATTTAGCACTTTTATTTTTAGAAACATACGAGCTACTGACTGCCCCGTCTTCTGTTTTACAAGCGTTGAAAATCACGCGTAGTCTGAAGGCTACCTCATGTCTGCTGTTGGGCAAACAGGAGTTTTTTAACTCCTTTAGCATGTCATTAGCATGGAGGTTTTCCAGATTTCATTGGATCTCTGGCTCCATGGTCATGAGCATGAGTCCAGCAATCTCTTTTGATCCTTTAACCCAAGCAGTATGAGCTGCAAGGATTTCAGAGAACGTGAAGACTTGCAGGAGCTACAGGAGAGGGAGGAAGTGGTGCTCTAGGGGTAAAAAAAAATTCAACTTTATCCTATTGATTGTACAATTCCTAAGTTCGTCGTTACCAATCAATAAAGGTTAGTGTCAGTCAGTTTTGCTTCTTAAAGAGCCTTGCAGACCGAATTAGTTTAGCTGGACGAGGTTTGTCAATTCTACAATTTTGAAAAAAGTTTCAAATATTAGTATTGGTCGATCATTAAATTCTTTACAGGTAATTAACTACCCGATTAATTACTAATAAGACTAAGATCCAACTTGACCTCCCATTTATTACCGAAGGTTTGACCAACGTGTAACAAGTAGGGCAAGAGGGAAAGCGACGAGCAGTTATATTCATGGATACAACTCTTAGATTTATCGAGATCTAGTTGACATTAGTAACTTTATAGTCATGTCAACGCATATGTGGTCTCATCTTATGCTGGTAGTCAGGTCTGACCAGGTAAATCCGTTTTTAAGTCACAAAACAGATTCGTAGCGAAAATGATATAGTTCTGACCTATGAAAAAAATTCGCATGGGTTGGCATGCCCTCTCCCTGAGGTCTGACCCAGAGAGGTCAAGCCAATTCACGTGTTCTAGTTTTGGTGGCATAGACTTAAAACTTCATATAAGGGTATACACATAAATGTGACAAAATTATGTACAAGAAGCATGCAAAACAACTTGTAGCACAAAGTTAAGAAAACATTTTGTTAACCTTTTTGGTATAGACATCATTTTGTCAAATGTTCACGGTAGCTCCATTTAGGACGCACAAAGAAGCGGAGAAACAGGTCAGCGCGAAGCGTATTAAAAACCTGACTTCATTTGGGGAATCTTACTTCAACCCGCCTTAAACTTCTCTTATAGTTTGTCCATAATGGGTGAGCCGTACTTCCAATTGACTAATGATGCTATGTATGTTAAGAAACCCCTTTTGTTAACATTAGTTTTATTGATGCCAATATGGTGGGATTACAAATTGATCAAACCCTATATTGTACTCCTACTTAGTCCGAAGATAAAGTAATTCCAATAATTCCCTTATATGCCGAAGCATGTAGTGGGGCGGGAGGGAAAAATTAAAGCTTCAATTCAACCCCATATTGCCGCAAGTAAAACTAATGATTCACATGAATCAATATTCATAGTTTAATGTCCGTATTAATTTGTCCAAAAAACCCGGTTTCGCCAAAAAAACAGAACTGGTCACAAGGAATAAAAATTATGTGGTAATATTGACACTGTTCAATCCAAATTTTTTTATGTAATTAGTCGGGTTTTAAGAGTTTAATAAAATCTATATTTGGCAAATATTGGACTAGCACAGGCTCTCACATATAAGCATAAAACAGACTAAAATTGGATTGAAATTGAGGAACAACCTCTTATAATGAAAGCAGTAAATTACATAATGCTCGTGTTCTCAAAAGAGTCTTCACCCAGTTAGAGAACATAAGACTCTCACTAGGTTTTCTGCTAATGTGCAGATCGGCCAAATACTTCATATACCATGATTGCGTGAGTCTTACAGCGAGATAAAACAAGAATAGATTAACATAGCAACTAATTAATCATTTAATTTTTTTAATCTATACTTCATTTTTATCAATTTATGTTTGTGTTGATTCTAGGTTGTTTATTCATTTATTTATGGCAATGATTGCATGTCGTTGCCATAATTTTCAATAAAAACAATAAATAAACCAATTTCATGCAGTCCTAGCATGTTTTAAATCGTATGTAATACATGTATACTAACAGTGGTCGTGATGCCACTGTTGGAATTTAACAATCAAGTTTACCTAATTTAACTCTTACGGGGGGGGGGGAGTACGGCACGGAATTGATCGAGTATCAGTACAAATAATTAACATTACAAACAGATTATAAGGAATATGTAAAACAAATAAGAAACCCATACCCTCATAGACACAGCAAATATATGAAACCAAGAATGTGAAACGAAGTGACTAAATGGCCCACCTCTTATGAGTGCACCCACAAAATGTAAACTGTGCACGCGGTGCTAGTCCAAAACCTCACGTGTATCCCAAACTACTTATTGTAACCATCACTAACTGAAAATCAAACAATACCTTAAAAACCCTCAAGCAGATTAGGTACGAAATTCAGAAAATATTAATAGCGGATATATGATTGAATTCGGTTCAAACCGAAAATGTGGTATTAGTGAACCGAAAACCACAAAACTAAAAACCCTAATAGAATCTATATGTCTTCACTCCTTGAAGACTTGTAAACCGAAGAACAACACCTACTACAATTACTTGGGATCAAATCACAAATATAAATAACCTTAAAAGGTTATCCGAATATAACTAGTAGGTTTGAGTGAAACCTAAAATCAAAAACCCTAATCAAAGCTTATTGATTTTGGCTGAGTATAGAATAAAGGAATGGCAGCTTGTGTGTATGTTGTGATGTTTATATCAATCGGCTGTAAAGGGCTAGCAAGAGGTCTTTATATAGCTTTTAAAGTATAATTATGATAAGGCTTGAAAACCTCAAGTATAACCCTATCACAATTCTCTTAAACCTATCACAACATTCCCTCAATTCTTATCTCTACATCCAATGTATCAAGACACCTCCAAGAATGTTCTTTTTGCTTCTTATATCCGGCCACACCAAAGGATATACATAGAAGTTATGTCTTGACCACTCATTGTCCAAACGGTTTACATAGAATCGTTTCGTGAAGTAACATAACGCGCTCTAAATGTTTTATCGTGTGTGCCCCCAATAGGCTCACACACTCCTAGTCATACACGGCTAATTCAACTACCACATTCCAACATGGCGTTGGGGTACGAAAGTATGTTGTCTTATGATATTCGGTATGGACTGACTAAGATCTCCAGTTAAGTCGTCCGGCATACCGGTGACGAGTTTCATCAGTTGAACGTAAAAGGCAAAAGGTGACGAGTTTGTTGGCTAAGATTCGTTTATTCTCCCATGTCATGATGTTGGTTGCATGTCGAAAATGCGTCCTCCACCATTGCTTCTCATGAGGTTATCCCATCAGCCGTTCGGTAAGGGTTGAGTTTTGGGCAAGGTTCTGTTAGATATCCAAATGATATATATTTGAGTTTAAATTACCACTTCAAATAGATATCCAAATGTAAATGCAATAAACTATGTCGTCTGTGTAATGTTAAGGAGCATGAAGGAGATGCACATGATGAACTCACAAAATAAATTAATTCAAAAAAAAAAAAAAACGTTTTGCATCACAAGTGAAGAACCTTTTTCTGATTTCTGTAGAAGAAAAGAGGGCAGTGTTTTTTTTAGGCTCGTGTTATTTGTACCCCCTGAAAAGCTGTTTGTACCCCCTTGGTTTTTTCGGGTTTTTTTAATTTTTTTAATTTTATAATATTGTTTATATTATAAAACAGTGAAACGTAGAATGCGGAACGAAAATTATAAAGTTTAACAGGTCAAAAGTATGAAACTGTCAAAAAATACGGAACAGAAACTGATAAAAAACTGCGCTGCACTGTAAACTGGGAGACAAAAAGTACAAAAAGTACGGAACATGTGTACTTTATGATGGGCCAGAGGGGTCAATAGTAACACCCTTTTTTTAATCAAAGCATAAGTCATTGTCAAAGTACAAGTACATAGGATGGTACATGCTATTTAACGTTAACACAACAAAGGGGTCTTGCTAACAAGACTCGTCACATTTGATCACATCACCCATCTAACTTTCTCTTTTTTAATGTAGCTTTAGTAATATTTAATATTGTGTCTTTATATTTTACTTAATAAGTAGTTATAATACTCGTGGAGTTTGTTCTAAAAATTTAATTATGTATTATTATCGATTAAAAACAAAAATCTTAATGTGTTCTGAATAGTTTTACGTGTTAGATTAAAATTAAGAAATCTTATGCATATATATATATTTTTTTTGTTATTTTTAGATAATGATTTTGATTTAAAATTATCTTTTATTATTCAAGTAAAATGTCATACAGTAATGGTTATTATCAAAATAGTTTGTAACAATTCTTATCCTACACATTTTAGAAGTAAAACGACGTCGTTTTGCCCCCATTTACACTGTTCATTTTAAGCACTGTACATGGTCCAACCCAGTGGTTTTAATCCAATCCAGTTTCCCGGAGCCCATGTTCCTGGGTTTGTTTTCGTGTTGTAAAATAAATAAACTCAGAGACCTTAAATGTATTCTCCTTCAATCTCTGTCTAACAAATCAACCACAATCAACAACAACTCGATAACTACATCTTATTCCCACCCTCACTACTCCTCCGAACAACCGCAAGACTCGAATCCATAACAAGAACAAAAAAAAGAAGATATCAGTCATTTATTTTCGTGTCGTAATATAAACCCATAGACCTTAAATGTCTTCTCAACACGAAATAAAAACAGTCTTCATCGATCTCTAAAAAAAAAAAAAAAAAAAAACCCTCACCCAAGACCCTTAATAAAAGATCTTGGAGGTTCTTCGTAACATTTTAGCTCTTTCTTTTGTTTCGATATTCACAAGAACAAAACCAACAACGAAGTTTACGAAACCTACCTCAAGACGAAACAAACATCACGAACCAAGTTTTTTTGTTTCCATTACATAATAGTGAAGATGAAAGTAAAACTTTGAGTTGGTGGTTTGTTCATTGCAAATAGAAAAGAAGAGATTATAAGCGGAGTTTTTCGGAGTTTTTTTTTTTTTTTCTTTGTTTTATTTTTGAGTATTCTTACTTTTGGGGGTTGGTGTTACGGAGTAAATGCAATTTTAGAAATCAAGAAAGGTGGTTGTTATTTGTTGAAGAAATTTTGTTTGCATTTGCAAATGGAGAAGTGATAAAAAAGAGAGGCGTGTTATAAGTTGTTAGGGTTTAGGGTTAAGTTGTTGTTGGGACTCCTTTATTTACAAAATCTTTTTTTTAAAGTAGCCATTTTTCATAAAGGAATTGGTCCCTTTTTTACTTTTTTGTTGTTATGAAAAAATTGTGACTACAATTTTCATATGGCCAAAAAAAAATGAAGCGGCCCAATATGGAAAAAAACCGTTATTGGTCCAAAATAGAAAAAAATTAACGAAACGCACTCTCAACTTTTAACTATTTACGACTTCTTTATGTAATAATTAAATATTTTGAATTGCAAACAAAACGAGCTCATATGCTAAGCAAAAACAAAAAAAATATTCGAGAAAAAATCTTAGCCCGCACCGCAACCACGGCAAACAGACCTAAATTACCTAAGAATTTTAAAAATAAAATCGAAAAAACCGGACTACGCATAAGTAAAAAATAAATTTGAAAAAAATTAGAGGCCCAAAATTATTGACCACGCAGCACACGCTTCAGCGGGCTTTTTTGCTTGTTAAAAACTATTTGAATCATTTATCAATCACGTTTTTGGATGAAAGGACGCCAGTGAGTGTCAAAATCTTCAAAGATGTCCATATCAAAAAGTTTACGGACGTTAAAATGCCACTATGACTACTATTTTTTGGATTAATGTCAAAGATGCTTAGAAGTGTGCCAAAATTTGTATATTCTTTGTAAAAAAAATTTGGAAATAAATTATTTGAGTTTAACATTAAAACTCTTAAACTCACTTCCATGCAATGACTTATACAAGTTAGGAAAACCTCATAGTGGACGGGGCACACCTATGGGTTGTTTACATTATTTACACCATTTTTTAGGTTTAGCGTTTTCAACTACAAATATGTATAAAATTGAAGGAATGAAAAAAGCTTAAGAATGTTTTGATCTGGACGTTAGGATAAACCAATGATCTGGTATAAAATTTTTATGTTTTTGAAGTAAAAACAATTTTGTCTTTTGGTACGTACATTAATTGAATATTGGTACGTACATTCATGATGTATTTAAACCGGCTTAACGTTTGAAAGCAATAAGCGCTTCCATTTTAATACTTTTTTTTAACGGCGATTTATTAAAACACTAGCAATGAGCTAGATCAAACAAGAACAATATTAGGGTTCTTAAGCCAATCGTCCCACTTGAACGACGCTTTACATCTGAATTTACACCAATAAAAAGAACTAGAAACTAAATTATCAAATATCAGCGCCTTTTCAGGGATCTTCTTATCAAACAGAAGCTTGTTGTGAAAGTTCCACATATACCACCACAGACCATAGTATACACCCTCAAGAACGCTTTTGAGTTTGGATTGAATCCGAATAGAAACCAACCAAACTTGCCATTCCTCGTAAGAATTCACATCCGAATAGTCGATATTCCACCAAGAAGATATCTTACGCATAATCTGTCTCACAACAACGCATTGAAAGAAAATATGGTTTGTCGATTCCACACCGGCATTACAAATGGGACAAACAATCGAATCAATATCCATTCCACGACGAGAGATATTAAAACGCGTTGGGAGCGCGTTAGATTTGACTTTCCAAGCTATGATAATCACCTTGATTAGCACGGATTTAACTCACCTAGTCGGCAAACTAACATCCTAAAACCGATTCCCATCAATCTCCTTTCGAATTGAAGCCACCGAAAAGACCCATCACTTTCTAACGTCCATTTTAATACTTATCTCCATGAGCGCTTGTTTATACCACCATTTATCCACAAATATCTTCATTTATTTGCAACACAACATGAAAGAAACTGCCTTTCACTAAAGCATAATGAAACGCATGAAAGAAACCATGACAACTCTTTTTCTTAGTACCTAGCTTATTTAATTTCTGCGCCTTTGATCTTCTTATGACTGTAAGAAAATAATATGAATCATTTAAAATTGTATTCAAAGACAACTATGTGAGGTAAACATCAAAACTGTTGTTGATTTGTGTAATAATTTGTTTTAAGTGAGGTCAAACAATTAATCTTAATAGTACGTATATTTTTTTTAACAACAAACATATATTAAAATAAAAACTAGCAAGGAGCTAGAGATTACAAAAGAAAGAAAATATCACATAGGAGATTTTAACCAATCCGGCTAACTACTAAGCTTACAACCTCTAAACTTAAGCCAAGAAAACGAATATAAACGAATGCTATCGAAGATGTCACATTTCCGCATAGTATGCGAGTTAAAGGTGACACTATTTCGATATCGGCAAATCAACCAAAGCGCACACGTTGTTTCTTCTCTTTAGAAGCGGGCCATAAACTCAACCAATCTTTCCATGCATTGTTTGAAACAAAAGATGGCATATTAATGTCACACCACATACGAACAAGACGCCAAATATTCTTAGCTGCATCACACTCGTAAAAAATGTGCTCGTTTGACTCGACGCTTCTGTCGCACGAAGGGCACGAGATTTGATGAATTTCCATGCCACGAGTAGATAGGTTCAAGCGGTGAGGAAGCCTATCTAGCGTCATGCGCCACATGAAAATATTGACTTTCCGTGGTAAAATGTTAACCCATGTTGTCGAAGGCTCCAAAGAAGGCAATGAATGGTCGTCAATGTAGCGGCGAGTAATTCCAACAGAAAAAACATCATCGTTAGCAAGGGACCAAACACATGAATCTGAATGATGAATCTGAATGAGGGGCAAGAACCATGTTACCAATTTCAGACAACAAGGTAAAGAGAGAAGACGTGTTGCGAACCCCTATATATGGTCTAGACCAACTCCAACACCATTGACCATTAGAGATCCGATCATTGATCAAGCAATCTTTATTTTTCTCTAAATGATACAACCTGTTGAAACGGAGATACAAGGGGGAATCACCAAGACATGTATCCTTCCAAAAACGAACTAGAGTTCCACAACCAACTGTGAAGCACAAAGATCCAGCAGAAAGTAGAGCGCTTGAGTGCAAATGGTTAGAAGATCCGACTATTTTTGCCCATAACCCGTTCATTTTGCAACCATGATGATCAAAACCCCCTTCCTGACCATGCAAAGCCTTGATAACCTTAACCCATAGAACGTTCGGATTCAAAAACATCCTCTAACGCCATTTTTGAAGTAAAGCAAGGTTGAACGATTTCAGACTACCAATGCCCAAGCCACCTTTAGCAAACGAAGCTAGAACATTGAGCCACTTAACCCATGCCAACTTTCGCGAAGAATGCGAGCCTCCCCAAAAGAACGAGGCACGGATACTCTCTAAAGTTTTCAAAATAGATTCAGGCACTTTGAAAATAGAGAAATAATAGATACCGAGACTTCCTAAAACCGCCTTTATTAAAGTGAGACGACCGCCAATAGAAAGAAGATTCCTTTTCCAAGCCGAAAGCTTGGTGAGAAATCAATCTATTAAAGTCGTCCAATTTTCCGTTAGATTCATGTTTGAACCATTAGGGAGCCCGAGATACACAAAAGGGAAGGAGCCCGAAGCGCAACCAGTCATGTTAGCCATAGAACTCACCTCGTCTGAAGAAACTCCGATGCCATAAACGTTAGACTTAAGGATATTTATTTTGAGGCTCGAGGCAACATAAAAAACCTGCAAAACACGGATAATATTATCCATGTCATGAGAACTCCATTCTGTGGTAATGACTACATCATCTGCGTAGAATAAATGATAAAGCTGAATATCTGAATCACCAATCTTTATACCACGAATCAAGCCTGAATTTACGGCATCAGATAAGGCTCAATGAAGTCCTTCCATAACGAGAATAAACAAAAAAGGAGAAAGTGGTCGCCTTGCCTTAAACCACGCTTAACAGAGAATTCGGAGGTTGGACTGCCGTTAACTAAAATAGATGTCCTGGCTGATTCAAGACATGCCTTGATCCATGTTCGCCATTTTGAACCAAAACCGAGACTATTTTGAACGAAATCTAGGTATTTCCAACTTACAAAATCGAAGGCTTTCTCGAAATCCACTTTAAAGAGCATCAACCTTTTCTTTCGCTTTTTGTACCAATCGATTACTTCGCTAAGCATAAGAGGACCATCTAGGATTTGGCGACCCGGGATGAAAGCGGATTGCTCGTGACTAACCACTTTGCCCACAACTTTAGATAAACGATTTGCTAGAATTTTGGCAATGATCTTGTAATGGATACCAATAAAAGAAATAGGACGAAAATCCTGGATGTAAATAGGATTACTTACTTTGGGCAAGAGAGTAATGAAAGCTGAGTTTGAACCCATAGACATCTTACCAGATTCTAAAAATGTAGACACAAACGCATGGATATCCAATTTTATAAGCTCCCAATATCTCTTCACGAATAAAAAAGAAAACCCATCGGGACCGGGAGCTTTATCACTACCACGGTCCCAAACCGCTTCCTTAATTTCAACTAATGAGACAACATCTTCAAGAAGATGTCGATCATCAAAATTGAGACCCGATGTAACAGTTAAAGGAGGGAAAGCCACCATAGAATCGGATGACTGAAATTTTTCTTTGAAGAAACTAAGAAACGCCTCTTTAACTTCTAGAGGATTTGTAATCCATTCCCCTTCATGCATGATGCCTTGAATCGATTGCGTTCTTCTTTTTTGATTCACTAAGCTGTGAAAAAACTTGGTGTTTTCGTCACCCTCCATATCCCATTTTGATACGTGCTTTTTGAACCATATCCATAGCTTCATATTTGTCTAATTTATCTGCATCTTGGAGTAATTTTATGCGCATCTCCCGATCTTCCAAAGAAGCAGTACCCGCCTCAATCTTTGTTTCTACACTCTTCAAATTGTTTGCTAGTTCCTGTTTTTGAAGACCTTCATTACTTTTAATTTGAATATGCCACTGTCTTATCTTCATTTTTAATCTTTTCAATTTTTCCTGAAACGGAACGTTGATGCCATCAATCGGGCACAATGGAAGCCAATTCCTGAGTTATAACATAATCAAAATCTTCACGAAGGAACCAAGAGTGATAAATCTTGAAAGGAATCTGGCCGTAATTAGACTTGTTGCAATGAAGAAGAATAGGATTATGGTCTGACCATAATTTGTCAAGAGCCGTTACCCGAATATCTGGCAATGCCTCTAGAACATCTTTAGAAAATAGAAATCAATCCAGTTTACTAAGTTTCGTTCCCGCTTTGTTCATCCACGTAAAAAGACGACCACCCAAAGGCAAGTCGATCAAACCTGTATCCTTTATAAACGTGTTAAAAATATCAGCTTCACTTCTTGAGAAAATAGAGTCGTATCGTTCGTGCTCATCCCTCACTTCATTCATGTCTCCAGAAAGCACATATTTACCCCTATGAGACTGCATGAAATCCCGAATATTGTTCCATAAGGTAATTTTAGCCACGGGGTCATGAGGGTCATAAATATTGATCATAAAACATGTCCCAACCAAATTATTCCAACGACCTTTCACAATAATAAAAGCATCATCACACCATATTTCTTCTTTAACAAAGACATTCGGGTCCCACATAAAAATCAAACCCCCTGATCTACCACGAGACATACTACATGCATAGTCAAATGTGTAGTTACCCCACATAGATTTGAGCCGATATACTTCTAGACGTGTCATCTTGGATTCTTGCACACCTAAAAAATGAATGTTATGTTTGAAACATAAATCTTTAATCCAGTTACGTTTCCGCCTCTTCTTTGTACCACGAATATTAATTGATAACACATTCATTGATCAACAATATGAACTCCTATCCCGTTAACAATTCGATTCAGAATCTTGCGACAACCTCTCACATCATAGCCCAAAGTACCACCAACCTCAATCAGTCTCGACATTTCATGAATGAGAGAAACCCCTTTTATATCTTTCTTCTGATATTTTGCGAAAGAGGTGGATCACTTACTAATATTAGATGAAGAAGCTTGTTGGGTAGGACCATTGTTGCTAGTTTTGAAGGGCTCAAAACGTGGCGGGTAACTCAAGTCCGAAGACTCTTCCTCATTGGACATTTGTAGTGGAAAATCTTCATTAATCACATTACAATCAACAACATTAACGTCACTTGGAACCTTATCATCTAATGTGTGGATTCCCTCTTCCTCCTCATTATCAACTGCAAGATTATTAATAATGTCATCCATTTCCGCAATTTAATCACTATCCACATCGAGATCGAGCACTGGCCTTTCCACATTGTTTTTATCATCAGAAGAAGAATTAATGGAATCATCAACAATGTTAATACTCCAAGTGCCTAATTCTTGCACTTGAACCTCATAAGACTCCCCACGAATGTCAACATGAATCTTTTCAGACAAAAAGTGTTGCGATTTGGTGGAGATACAAACTATACCCGTACACATGGCATTTGATTGTTCAACCTCGAAAAACATAAATTTGCCAAATGCACAAGCCACTTTCTTAAAAGCGTTTGAACCCCAAGCGCATAATGGAAGTCCGCTGATTTCCACCCAAATCATACGTTCGTCAACCTTGAATGAAGGTGTAATAGTCTTGATAGATGAGGTAATACTTTCTATGCAAGTATTAGATTGAAACGTCATGCATGAAGCCACTGAATTGAATTGAATCCAAATCCATAATCCGCCAATATGATGGATTTTCAAGTTAGTAAAGCCTTCATTCTTACATATCCTGTAAATACTATTCATGGTTTCTACTTCTTTCAGTTTAACCAAAAGCACCTTAGATGTGTCATCAATTCTGATTAAATCGTGATCACTTAAAGAAATAGAGTGAACTTTTGTAGATGAAGATGAATCACCTTTAGTTTTAGAGCTACCATGAACAACTGAGGCAAACGAAGGTTTTCGAGAAGGTTGGACAGAGTGATCAGGTCCATTATGATTAGGTTTAATTGCAGTAGCACCCATTGAAACATTCTGGACATTAAGAAGATTTTTTTTCACTCTAGATCCACCTGTAGAAGACCTCTGAAATCTAGAAACATTGATGTACATGTGAAAACTCCCGATCCAAATGTTAGATAGTGATCTAACAAAGTCATTATCATCGGCAACTCTAACGAAACGGATAAAACCAAAATGTTTGCCCCCTTTCGAGCGTTTATGGGGGATATAGGCATCCACGATCCCTCCGTAAGGAGAAAAAGCATTCCATAATCCTTTTGAATCAATAGAATCTAGGAAATTAGATACATAAAATGACGACGACACCTTCTCCACATCCTTCAAAAACGGGTTTCCGGTAGGTTTAACCATAGAAACCTTATTCTTACGAAACGTCCATGTCCAACCATTTGAATCTAAGATGTTTGATGGCCTTCCCATCATCAACAGCCCCCTGCCCCCACGAGATTCCGGTGAGATCCGATAATAGAAGAAGAGAACGCCGATAATAGTGGAGAAAAAATCACTGGCTTATTGAGTCTATTCAGTCGAGCATTCTAGGATGGGTTTCGATCAAAACCCCTCTATCAATTCATAACAACAATCAGCAAAACTCAAGAATCGACCGAAGCTCATATCGAAACCCTAAGCACTTATTTTAAGCAATTTAATGGATAAAAGCTTATGAAATTTAGGATACATGATCGGAAATTATCAAAGGATAAGCTTAAAACTCACGATTTTGATTTGGAGATTAGAAGAAGGAGAATCTACCCATGGATTTTTTTTAGTTTCTTTAATAGTATGTATTAGGACAAACATTTGTCATTCATAGTGGTTTTATGTTGTATATTGGATATTGAACGAATTTAAATCAGTTTGGAAGAAGTGGAACTCACCTATATGATATTTTGTCTTCACATACTAAATACTAAATATTGTACGTTAAACCATAGAAAACAATAAGCATAATGTGGCCTTGATATGGAAACAAAAGAGGGTATCGCTCAAGAACTTTTTAACCATATGCAGTAAATCTTAGCAAAAAAAACCATATAACCACAAAAAACTTAGTGTGTGACCAAAATGAGCAATATTATAGAATCACAAATTATTCCTAATTAGCAAATACCTCTCTGATCATCTGATGTTGTCTTCCTATGTCACTAGTGAACGGACTTTCTGTCCCGTAACAGGATCAATGACAGGTTCTTCAGTTAACTCTTTCTTTTTAAGAACACATTACCCCAAATTGCACGTTCTTTTGAAAGGATTATATCTGGAATTCTACAACCATTGCATATAACATATACGTCTACAATCAAAATCAATACCTTTTGAAAAATATAAGTAATATCATAGTGTTTCTTGTGTAAGAACCGACACCTCTCTTACAATATGAAAAACTAATGGATA